>JAOXOE010032231.1:0-11220 GCA_028565055.1 Phoeniculus purpureus
TAACTTCTATGCATTCAAAACACTCTCTAACATAGAGAGCCACCCCGCCACCCTTTCTATCCTGCCTGTTCCGCTTGCACAGCTTATACCCATCCACTGCATCACTCCACTCATGAGAGTCATCCCACCATGTTTCCGTGATGGCAGCTACGTCATAGCAGCTGTGCTTCACAATGGCTTTGAGCTCCTCCTGTTTGTTGCCCATGCTATGTGCATTAGCGTAGACGCACTTGAGCCGGGCTAGTGACTTCGTGCCCAGTAATGGCCTGCCACCTTTTTGGTCATCTTTGGCAGGTTCATTTTTATCCCCTTCCCCCTTTGGACCTAGTTTAAAGCCCTGTCAATGAGCCCAGCCAACTCATATGCAAGGATTCTTTTCTGTCTCTGAGACAGATGAGTTCCATCTGTTTCATGCAGATGTTCCTGTGTAACATAAAGATCCCCATGTTCAAAAAACCCAAAATGCTGTCGGTTATGGGAAGAATGAACTCCCAAGGTTGCGTCCATTGGCAGCGACACCTCTTACAAGATCAGGGTGCCCAGAGCCCCATCCAACCTGGCCTAGGACACTTCCAGGGATGAAGCAGCTACAACCTACCTAGGCAACCTGTTCCAGGCCCTCAGCACCCTCACAGAGCGTGATTTCTGCCTCAGATCTCAATTCAATCTCTCCTCTTTTAGCCTGAACCTATCCCACTTGCCCCAGCACCAGAGTCCCTCCTGAAAAGTCACACTCCAAGGGGTTGATCCCCTCGTCCAGTCTTTCTTGGGAAAACATGAGAAAGCCAAACCTGTGATCATTATCCAATTCCTTTTTCTACTGGTTCTGTCCTGGGAAACTCTGGATTCTGGCAGAGCTATGTTCTCCTTGTCCACTTACCACAGATATCCCCGATGCTCTTTGATTTATTTAAATACTAACTAGAGGGTATGAAAACAGAAAAAAGGAGTAAAGGTTTTACGAGATGTGGAAAAAAATTTCCCTTCATTTTTATTCTTGTGAATCAGCTGCCAGTGATGCCGTGATGCATCCCTGTAGATCAATACTTTGCTATAAATATATATTTAACTTTAAATATATAAATTAAAGTAATTATTAAAGAGAATCAGTCTTGTCCCTATAAATCAATATTGTGCTGTAAATATAAAGTTAAATATATCAATTAAATTGATGATTAGAGAGAATAAACAATTTCCTTCCTGTAAATCAATATTCTGTTGTAAATATAAAGTTAAATATGTAAATTAAATTATTTAAAAAAAATACTATCCCTGTAAATCCATACAGTGCTGCTGAGAGCTCATGCGGCCACATTCACGCAGCCCATGGCTGATCTCATGTTGAAAATGTGACTCTTTAACCACAGATCCCCCCTGCTTGCATCTTTCCAACCACCCCATAACGATGCTGGGGGGGTTTTAAGGCATTTTTCCACATTTAGATAGAGAAAGGTACAAAAAAATCCTTCAAAAGAGAAGGCTCCCTGAGGCTGAAGGAGAAGCCAGCAGCGCTGGGGATTAGCCTTCCTGGGTTGTTCATTATTTCCTTTCTGTACAAGTTTGCTGGATGTACTGGGCTGCTCTGAAACCTCCCGGTGACGTCAATGGGCCGCAGAAATGAGCTCTGCAAGACAGCGGCCCCGCACCCAGCCTGTCTGGCTTTGCTGCTCCTTGCAGGGCAACGGCACCAAGCCCATCCATCATTTGGCTGAGCGGCTCCAGCAGTTACAGCAGCAAATGCGCCTGGAGAGGATAGGTTTTATATGTTTTCATTTCAATTAACAATTAAACTGATGTTAAAGGCCACCTATGGAAACGTGTGGAAGTGCTGAAGCTCTTCACTGAATTCCTCAAGCTGAAGTTTATTTTTCTTTAGAAGAAAACATAAATTCCAAAGTAAAAAAATGATTGTTTGGGTTATAAAGGGATTAAATACTCATTTTAAATAGATTTCCCCCTCATCTCCTTCCTTCCTTCCTTCTGCTGCTCTTTTGTGCAGCTCTCAGTGCAAAATTCTACCAGCTAAAGGGACTAGAAGCCTTTAATAGCAGTTTACATTTTTTAGCTATTTTTTTGGTAAGGAAAGCAGATGAAAATGTGTTAATCGTCTCAGTCTGACTGTTAAACATGAAAACAAGCACAGGAAAAAAAATCAGCTCGTGATGCTTCCTTGAACTGATGAATTAGAGATTTGTAGAATCACAGGTTGGTTTGGGTTGAAGGGACCTTCCAAGCTCCTCCAGTGCCATCCCCTGCAGTGAGTAGGGACATCCCCACCCAGAGCAGCTTGCTCACAGCCCCAAAGTCCAATCTGTCCTGGGATGGTTCCAGGGATGGGGCTCCTCCCACTGCTCTGGGCAACCTGGGCTAGGCTCTCCACACCCTCAACACCAACAGTTCCCTCCTTCTCTCCAGTTTAAATCTCTCATAGTTTAACCATCACTCCTTGTTCTGTCCCACAGCCCCTGCTGAGAAGTTCCCCCTCATCTTTCTCTTGGTCTCTTTAAGCCCTGAATAAGGATGAAAGATGAAGAGCTGGAGTTCAAACGGTGAAACCCACCCATGTGGGGTAAACTTGGGGTTTCCAACCTTGCAGCAGGATGGCAGAACCAATATTATGCACAATAATGAAGCTCTGAGTCCAACAGAGCTGGGGACAGGTCTGAAGCACCAGTGCTCTGAGGAGCAGCTGAGGGAACTGTGGGGCTTTAACTGGAGAAAAGAAGATTTGGGGGAGACCTCATGGATTATTTCAGTGGAAATTAAGATAATTAATGTAAATAAGATTATGCAAATGCAACCGGAACAGCCTCAAATGCTTGTAGCTCTTATCTTCTGCCTGGCAAGACAGCATGAAAATACAAGCAGAGACAACTTGAAAAGCAAGGAAAGGTCACTAAATATCAAGCATCGTTCCCCGGCCAGAATCCCTCTGTAACCAGCTTTTCCAGCAGCAAAAGCAAATGCTGCCCAGCTCAGACCCAGTTACACTCCCATTATTCTGCTGCTAAAGGTCCCGTTTCAGCCCAGGGCATCATGTTTACAGCAGACACACTGTGGCGGCATTGTCCTTGGACCTTCTCCTGCTGAATTGCACCTGCAAGCTTACAAGTTGTGTCTCTCAAACCTCTGCTAATGTTGGAGAAGACCTTCAAGCTCACTGAGTTCAACCCTGAACTCAACTGTCCCAATCCAGCCTAAAAACTGTCCCTGAGCTCCAGATCTCCCCTACTGTGAAACAGGCTATTCAGCCCCCTCCCCGGTCAGCCTGTTCCAAGGGCTGAGGGCCCTTTCCAGGAAGAAGTTTCTCCTCAGGGCCAACCTCAACTCCTCCCAGTGCAGCTTGAGGGCAGTTCCTCTAGTCCTGTCCCTTGTTCTTTGTGAAAGGAGACCAACAGTTGCTACCTCTTTACAGAAGGCTATGGAATTAATACAATGAGACAACCAAAATGTTTAAATACATCTAAAGTTATGAATAAGTGCCACAAGAACATAGTAGCTGGAAGGCAAAGGGGTTTTTTTACCCACCATACTGGAGAGCATTAACTCCCATATCAAGACTCAAACTCTTCAGAACTCAGTTTAAAAATCACTGTCAGTAGAGACTGGACCACATCCAGCCTCATATCTACCTGCAGCCATCTCACAGCATCACAGAATCATCACGGCTGGAAAGCACCTCCAGATTCATCAAGTCCAGCCCTCATCTCAACAGCTCCCTAACCTCTACCCTAGACCATGGCCTCAAGTGCTCTAGCTACTTGATTTTTAAACACCTCCAGGGATGGTGACTCCACCACCTCCTTGGGCAGTCTGTTCCAGTGCCCAACCACTCTCTCAAAAAGGATCTCAGCTTCAGTCAGTGAGTTGAAACAGTTCCAAACCATCTTCCAAAGCCCCAGGCCATCCAGAACATCCCTCAGCATGGCGCAAACTTCCCCGTCTCTCCAGCTACATGTGAACAGGACTCACCAGCTCCTCATTAGAGAGCATGGAGCTCCAAACCTCAAGGCCATCCAGGTTGGCTCTGGGGCTTTGCATCTGCCTCAACAACCCCTCTGCAGTACGGAGCAGCTGTCTGTTCACTTACACGCCAGCCTGGCAGGGAATGGCCTCTTGGATGGCTTCTACCATTTAATTAATATATTTTGGATAGTTCAGGCTAGTGCTGCTTCCACCAACACCTACAACACTCATTCTTTTCAAGTTCAACAAAGTGTTTGCTCATGTATGATAGGTCAGGGGAAACAGAACCACAAAGACCAAAGACCTATTAAAGGGGAATAAAATACCTGAAGAAATTATGCAAATTAACAAGTTTTCCCCCAAAATGTGTTCTTAGGGTTTTACAGTCCTGCTGAACCTTTGTTTCAGTTCTACACTGCCCAGAGCTATCATGGCTCTTGCTGAATCCAACCAGAAGCTCTCCCCGTGCCAAACGTCACGCGGAATGCATAAGAATAGTTCCAAGATAGCTCTAACATGGGCTCTGCTAACACACAGCAACACCTGCCACCATGTCAGGTGCAGACACATCATTCCTCACTTATCTCTGTCCTCCAGCCCTGGCACCTCACTGGGCACTGGCAGCAATGGCACATCTTCCTCACTGAACTGGCCCAGCCTGAGCTTCTGGTGCTGGATCACATTTCCCATGGCCTCTGGAGCTCCTCACACTAAAAACGAACTCTGCAGGAGCAATTTTGATGCTCCTGTGGCCACTGCTTGTCAAGATCCAAGTAGGATCTCCAACCTGCATGGCTGGAAGTCACATCTGAACCCTCCTCTACCACTGCAGATGAACGGGTGTGTGTGTGGGGAAAGGACAGCTCAAGTGTCTTGGCACAAGGAAGATGACTGCTTGAACTGGGGAGGTGACCTGTGCCACTAGGTCCAGACAGCAGAAAGAAGGAGAAAAATCACACCATCCATCCCACCCCACAGAGCAGCAGGGAAAGACGATCTGTATCATCTCAGTTTTCAGTCCATCAATTCATCGATGCCTCACCTAGTGCAGATGACATAGCCCTAACATTTGTACCATGTAACAGCAGACATCATTGGGTTTTTAACTCGTGTGAACCAGTCTCTGCCAAGGGAGGACACTAAGAACCTTGCAAAAAGTCAAGCAACTGGTGGGACCCTCCTTCCTTCCCCTTATTGCTGCCTCTTTATGTCCAGGGCCCCCTTGTTGCTTCTTTTCTTGACATTTCCTTTAACCAGGAGCCTTCCCATCATATCACATCACATTCTTCCTCCTCTCTAAATATTTACCTGCATGTTCTCCTGTCTCTGGAACACCACATGTGGCTCTTCTGTGCTGTGGAGAAGCAAAGGCTCAGCGCCCTGATAGTTTTCTTAATTCCTACAAACACTAAGCTCTAGGTTCATCTCAGAGTCTAAGGGGGAGCCTCATTTAAGTAATTATAAGCAGTAGTAAGATTATGTAGAAGAAATTCTAGGTGAGAATAGGACGCACTTTTTACTCTACATAAACGCTATTTTATGTAGGATAAACATAAATTTATAGAATATCTATTTGTGGACAAGAATGTATTTGTGTATACCTAAGAAAATACAGCATTTGAATATCTGGAATACAGATTCTCCCTGCATTTAATGTCCTCACAGCATGCTGTGTAGAATATCTACAACACTAAGACCACGTATATCACACGATGCAACAACCTGCTATCTTAACTCCAACAGAGGACCTTCCCCCATGAAAAAGGACCTGTCCCAGCACAGTCTATCAAACCCTACTCGCTGTGGGATGTGTCTCTGAAGTTCCCCTCACATATCCTCCTGCTCTGTCCTACCACGACAGGATCAGAGCACAGGCGGCAGCAGCAGCTCCATTTCCTTATTAAAATGCAACAGTTGTTGATGACAGACTTGAGAAGGTGCAGAGGTAACACTATGAAATCACTCGGGCGCATAGACACTTTAGCAACCCGTCACTTGTTCTAAATGAAAATGTATGGCCATGCCCATCTGCTAACAAAAAACAAAGCATGAGACAGCGTCTCTCATCCTTTGCCCACCCTTTGCCCAGAGCCCCAGTTCCTAGGCGGCATGAGGGTGCGTTGTGAGATCAAAATCAGTCAGAAAAGACAGAGGAGAAGAAAATACTCAGCACATCCTGATGTCAATGCTTTTTGCAGCTGTAAAATCACTTGTTTTCCAGCTCTTTTGCCCACCAGAACTGCTCCGATCCAGACACGACCTCAAGAAGCACTTACCAAATCCACGAGTGGCGGCGATTGGGTAACAAATTAATATTTAACATTTTTTTCAAAGAGAAGCCTTTTCTCTTCCTCGTCTGAAAAGGTTTGCCACTCCTTCTGCTTGTTCCAAACTTCCACCTTGCTCAAGTTGTCTCCTGGCACGTTGGCGTTTCCACGAGTTTTTAGTCAACTCCCATGGCAGGGTGGAGGTCACTTGGTATCCAAATGCAAATGACTTGGCAATGGAACCGTGAATGAGCCTCTACAGGCTCCTCTCATCTTTCTTCATTGATATCAGAAAGAAAAAAATCAAAAAATAATACCAAAAAAATCTATTTCTGGCAAAGCCCTGACTGCAGTTTCCTGCTCTCATTTGTATAATCCTTTCCAGTGATCCTGAGATGGCGGGGGAAAAAGGAAAGAAAAAAACCAACAGCCTTTTCGAAGCTGGAACAACATCCTCATTTTCCTGTTTATCCTTTCCAGGTCATCATCCCTCATTCATCTCCCACCTTCACAGATGAATCAAAGTTTTTCTGATGCTGCAGAAACTCCGCTCGCGGGTCCCTCCCGCGTAACCCACTCTGCACCGAGAGGGATGACGTTCCCAGGGTGATGTGGGTGCAGGCAGCTACAGAGTACCCAGCTCCCTGTCCAGGTTAGGGGTGACAGGCAGCATGGAGCTCGTCCCTATGGCAAAAGGCCCAGCTCAGCCATCCCTCCACACTGGGAGAAACAGCAAACCTTTCCGAGGGTTGCAAGCTCCCTGCCAGGGGTCATTCTGCACCAAGGCGGGCATGCACTGCGTTACTCCTGTCACTCGCGGCCAGGGCTGTGCTTCTGGACAGAAGCCCTACTGCCTCTCCAGCCCTTCCCGCGCCTGCCTGGAGAGATGCTCTGCCTGCAGGAAAATCCTCCAAGCAGGTACATTGGCAGCTGCAACTTCAGCCGGAGCCTTTGAGCGAGAGCAGATTTGCGTGGCTCTGCAGAAAATGGAATTTTACAAGATTTACATCTAAATCCCGCCGCTCGACATCAAACCCAGCGCAGCTCCCTGGTGCATTGAGACATCAGGGGGTGGGTGGTGGGAAAACACCGCCCCCAAAAGAGGGGACTGTGGACTGCCAGCCCCCTGCCACACACCCGCATCGGGCTGCTGCCGGTGCAGTCAGTGCCAGCGAGGGGATCCAGGGACAAAGGGAGGGCTGCTTAAATAAAGGGAGATTTAAAGGGCCTCCAGCAGTGACAAAGCGATGGTTTGGGAATGCTGAATGGGGGATCTGCCCAAGCATCCCTGCCGACCTCAGGGGTGGGGGTAAGGAAGGGGTTTCTGCTAATGAGGCTGAGGGGATGCGGGGCTGCCTTCAGCTGGGGAACCCAAAAGTTCAGAGCTAAGAAATGTGCAGTGTGTTTCAGCAAATTAGGCTTTCACTGGGGTTTTTTTTTTTTTTGCTTCCCAATGAGGTCTAAAGATGTTTCACCTTGACAACCAAAAGGATTTTATCACTGGCTGAACTGGAAAGCAGAAGTGAATCTGTACAAATGAGCTTCCTATAGGGAATGTGTAAAGGGGTTTTACATCTCATCACAATCCTACACGGTGCATCATGTTCCCTATCCACATCAGAGGTGCTGAGTAGGGGATGTGAGCTATGGCTTGAGCAGTCTCAGCCCTACATCAAGACCTGGAAGCTGCTGGACCCCCTGCCTGTGCACTGGAAGTCTAGACTGGACAAGAGATTAGTAACTGCTTTAATCAATCAGCATCTCAATTCCATTTCAAAACAGGCAGGAAGGGGAAGATGGGAAACAACAGCTGAGTCCCCATGCAGTGGTTTGCACCAAAACAAAGGAAGAACCCAGACTGGAAAAACTGGGCTGCTCTTCTTCTGGATGAACCATCACCTCAGATTTTATTCTGCTAGCACTACAAAACACTTTACAAAGGCACAGACACAGACCCCAACCTGTTGCCACACATGGCCAACTCAGACATCACCAGATCTGCCCCTCCTGTCTCCAGAAAGGGAATCTATGTCTGCAGAAGTGGTGCCTGTTGGGCTGGAGATGCCTTTTGGCTTGGATGTAGCTGAAAAGGTGGCTCAGAAGACATTTAAGGTGTTTCTGAAGGCTGTGGGGAATTTCTAGATGCCTGTGTACGGCATTTCCTTTGGGAAGTAAATCTCAGCCTCATCAGCTGCTTTTGTGCATTCCCAGCACCACCAGCAGCAAAACCCACTGGTGCACCTCATGCAGGTCTCACAAATGAAAAACACCCTGTGTGTGAGTTAAATTAAGCATCCCCCCACCCCACCATGGGGCAAGCTGAAAGGGATGACAAATAAAGAGAGATTCAGCTGACACAATGAGCCCATCCCAATCCCCAGGGCCCTTCCCAATGGCCAAGCCAACACTGGAGTCTTGGACAGCATTAAACCACTGTCACCCCCAAGATCTCCCACCCCCTACTCCCTCCACTGGCTCCTCTGCACCAAACAAGCTGGAAGCTCTCACAATTTCCTGTGACCAAAAGAAATTCCTTTTGGATATCTTTCTCTCATTCTACACAGAATCATTTTGGTTGGAAGAGACCTTTAAGATCATCAAGTCCTACCATAGATGATTCTGCCCTTTTAGTTCTTCCCCAGCTTTCAGGCTGATTCATTAAAATGTCCCCAGGTTTAAGAGAGCTCAGCCCTCTACATCACCTTGGGTGGGAAATCTGCCACCTTCAACAGTATTCTTCTCCCTCTTGGGGGAAATGACAACATTAATTGACTGCTAATTTGGTAACAGATGGTTTCACTCTCCGCTTCTTTTCTATCTGATAAAGGTTCTGCATCTTCTCACCCTGCTCCCATTTGTGTGGTTTCTCCTGTCATGTTTCCAGCCCTTCCCTTCAAGGAGCATCCAGAACTTGAGGTGGATAATTGCAGGGAAGTGGCAGTAATCAAATGGTGGCCGGGTGGGAAGGATAATAAGTCATTCTCCTGGGTTTTATTCTCTATAGCTTCTCAAAGAGTTGGATAATTACCCTCTGCTAAAGACCCTAATGAAAGACTACCAATTGCAGCATCAACATGACACAAGTGAAGTCTCAGGGCCATGATTCAAAGCCACTTTTACCTCAGTTCTGGGTGTAAGCAGCATTGAGCATCCTCCCTGCTGCTCCTACATGCTACAAAAAAACCATCACGTTGTCCATTTTCATCACTGTCCATTGGGTGCCACACAATACACACCGCATTTTATTTTCAAGTTCAACTCTCCCCCAGCTCCCTCTGCCGCTTCTCAGAGCAGTGGTGCTCCAGACCCTTCCCCAGCTCCACGGCCCTTCTCTGCAACCACTCCAGCCCCTTAGTGTCCTTCTGGCAGTGAGTGAGGGGCTGAGAACTGACTCCAGGATTCACATTGGCCAGTACAGTACAGGATTCAGCAGTGCCCAGTACAGGAGGACAATCACTGCTCTGGTCCTGCTGGCCACACCAGTGCTGACATACCCAGGATACTATTGGCCTTCTTGGCCACCGGGGCAAACTGGCTCATCTTCAGCTGCTGGCAACCAACCCCCCACCAGTTTCATTTCCCCAGACAGTTCCCAGCCACTCTGTCCCAGCCTGAGGCACTGCAGGGGGTTAGGGTGACCCAAGAGCAGGACCCAGTGCTTGGCCTTGTTGAACCTCAGCCCATTGGCCTTGACCCATCACTCCATCCTGTCCAGACCCGTCTGTAAAGCCTCCCTAAAAGTCCATCAGTCCACTTCAGCAGCCCAAACATCAGGGAAACATCAGCTCTTTACTGAAAAAAACAAATGTGCAGACTCTTCAAAGCTCTTTTCTAGAAGAGCAGCATCTCACAGTGGTTTTTTCTGCATCTTCCCGAGAAGTTACATAACGCAGCAATGGCCTGACACCATGGGGTGGCTTGAAATACTCAAGACCCTTCAGCACTTCGTTACCTTTATTCCCTTAATCAACAGCAGGTTGCTGCGAAGGCTCAGGAATGTTCTCTGTTCTCAAAAAGCAGAGATAGAGCAGCCCACAAAAAAATACCAGCTGATATTTTTGGGTATCTTGAGAGAAACCAGACGTGCAGTACGTCGGTAAAAATACGCACGCTGGCTACTATCTCCTTCCTGATGAAAGGCTCTGCTCTGGTGGAGGAGCGCGTTACATAAAATATGGAATGTGTTTAGAGGAAGATGTCTCCCTCCCACTTGCTAATAGTGGAATAATCAGAACAGGCAAAAATCTTTTTAAAGCATGAGAAGCACGAAGGAATGAACCCTGCCGTGGCTCACTGGTGTTTTATTAGCTGATTTGCAGAGCAGTATCGACCCTTTGGCAAATGTTTGTATTGTTGGGGGTGGGTTTTGCGGTCACAGGCTGCTCTGAGGAGTGCAGAGTTCTCTATTGATCAGGGAAAGGATGTGACTGCTCGTGTATCAAAGCGGCGGCTCAGCCACACAGCAGCTTTTCATTCATTCTCATTCTCTTGCTGGCCACACTGATTCATAATGATGAAGTGGTGATCTGCAATTCTAATCACCTTCTTTCTCTGCAAGACCTGACCCACAAGCTCTGAGAATATCACCCTGCCAACCCTCACGTGAAATAGCAGCATCCTCCGCTTAACACCCAAAACCACTTAGGGAATGCAACTGCACAACATAGCCCCACTCCAAATAACAAGCTCATCAGACCTAATTTAAAGACCACCTATTTCTCTTGCATATTGGGATTCTGTTCACCGAATAACAAGCTAAAACTGCTACAGGCTGACTTGGAACCTGCAGGAAATTACTCACTCCATAACTCAACCTGGGTGTCTCACAGACTCTTGTATGACATCACAGAATCACAGAACGGTAGGGATTTAAAGGGACCTCAAAAAACCATCCAGTCCAATCCCCCTGGCACAGCAGGATCCCCTAGATCCAGTTGCACAGGAACATGGCCGGGGGGTTTGAAATGTCTCCAGAGAAGGAGACTCC
>JAOXOE010032232.1:0-11220 GCA_028565055.1 Phoeniculus purpureus
TTTATATGGAACCTCCTATGTTCCAGCTTACACCCATTGCCCCTTGTCCTATCACTAGATGACACTGAGAAGAGCCTAGCTCCATCCTTCTGACACCCATCCTTCAGACACCCGTCCTTCACATATTTATAGACATTAATGAGGTCACCCCTCAGTCTCCTCCATGCTAAAGAGACCCAACTCCCTCAGTCTTTCCTCATAAGAGAGGTGTTCCACTTCCTTCATCATCCTCATTGCTCAGGGCTGCACTCTCTCCAGCAGCTCCGTGTCCTTGAACTGAGGGGCCCAGAACTGGACACAATACTCCAGATGTATTCATCAGTTGAGGAAGGGAGTGGGGAAACTTGCACTGGCACCAAAGTGAAAAGCAGAAGAGCAGAGATGTGTCCTGCGCATAGTGAAGTTCCTCACTCTGGTGCTTCCTGGGTTTCACCAGAGAGAGGTGAACATAATACATCAGACTGAGAGATCACCTTCTCAAAGGAGAAAAAGCAAGCTAGCCACATTTTTTTTTCCTCCAGCAAATTTCCTGTCCTCAGTCTCCTACTACAGGTTTTATTTCTGCCTTCAGATGTGATCCAGCTACCTAGCTGCTGTCAAGAAAAGGAAAGCATCTGTCGCACTGCTGCTTAAATAACAACATTCTGTATTAGCTCAGCTAATAAAACATGATACATGTAGTCTCTAAATGTGTACAGGTATTTGTGTATATAGATACATAAGTGTAAATGTCAATGTTATACAAGGTTTTAATGTGCAAAGAAACCTTCTTGGTAGTGATTCTCTGGAGTGGGGCAGTTATTTGGAATGGAGTCTCTCTTGTGGGTTATCCCAGGTAGACCTCTATTGTAGGTCACCTCTATGTGTATGTGCCCACATGCATGTTTCTACCCACACACTTCCCTGTGTCAAAGCAAAGTGACAGTTTGATTTCTACCAGCGCATTCAGCTGTTGTGAGCTACAGGCCAAGAGCCATGTAGAGGGGTTTGAAATAAAGGAACTGAGTGTGATTGTTTTAAGAAGGACAATTAAGGAGCCAAATGAATGGAGCTGCTTCCCTGCCACACTGGTAGAACAGCCAATCTAGTCTACCTGTACTGCATGTTGTTGGCAGCAAAGCAAGTGCAGAGCTGTGCTTCTGTGCAGAGTGAAGATGGAAGCTGTAGAGCTCTGTGGTCACTTGTTGAGGACATCTGCCACCTTCCTGCCTCCTGGCTTTCCCTGTTTTCTGCCTAATGACTTTGCAAGCTGGAGGGAAGGCAGGGTAGTCAGTAGCAGATTGTGCAGTGTCTTTTCTCCAAGTAACCAGCCCCACACAGGAGGCCTCGTGTGTGCTGGGTTAGGGGAGCTGCATCAGTCCCGAGCAGAGGGCTGGAGAGCTGGAGCCACGGGGAAGGTTTTGGGAGCAAGGGACAACGGCTGTCGCTGCTGGGGCTGCGTGTGGGCACAGGCAGAGCAAGGTCAACCCTGTACCCCAGGCAGTATTTTCTGTCTCAGGATGGACCAAGATGCCAGCCGCTTCTCCCCTGCCGCAGGCTCATCCCGGGACAATTAATGGGGCGCGGGGGACAATTAACGGGACGCGTGCAGCGCACGGGCAGTGCCGACGTGTGTGGCTGCCACGCTGCTGTCGCCCGGTGGCCATTTTTCGGTACTGCACTCCGGCAGTTGCGCACATGTCCCCGCGTCCCGAGCTGTCGCTCGCCGCTGATGGCCAGGTGGTACTCGATGATAGCCGTGCGGTACCCGGTGACGGTCATGCGAGACTGGAGGCACTGCCGTCGGAGCCTCTCGACCCTACGTACGCGCCGGCTCCTCAGTGTAGTCCCGGGGAGCTCCCGAGAGCTGTCAGGAGGGCAGAGGGCAGGAGGAGGAGACCCCCTGGTGGCGCCTCCTTAACTCGCCAGAACAAAAGTGTTTATTTTGCACATCTTCCTCTGTCCTGCAGCCCTTTGCATTTTTTTCCTTTTCTATCTCTTTGTCCCAACCTGCATCCTTCTCATTTTCCCCCACAATTTCTCTGGCCCTGGTCTTTCCCTCTCTGCACCTGTGTGAGTTGCTCCTGCCTTCTTAGGTTTTTTCTGTTTCACAGTGACTGTAATTCTGTACTTCTTGCAGCACAGTAACTTCTGCATCACAAGAGTTTTCTTTCTTTATCTACTAGTTTATGTTTATCTCTGATTTCTAACCCACCAGCCTTATTAGTGCAGTAAAACTGTTCATGACAGTATGCCGTGTATTCTATTTTAGTTCATATTTTTGACAGTATATTCAGTTTAGAGAGATGTAGGCAGGCTGGACTGTTTTAACTAAAGGAGTGTGGTTCACTGCTGAAAACGCTGATTTCAAACTAAGAGTTACAAACCTGCTCGCAATGCCACAGTTTAAACACACACAAAGCCAGTATTTACTAGCAGACACTCAGATGTCTCAACTGTAAGAGCTTATGGACAGTCCCAGCAATTCTGCAATTACCAGTTCCCTTTAGACATAGCAGTATCTGAAGGCTCTTAAGGATCACTATCAGAAGAGTTTCTGAGTTTTGATCAGCAGCAGTAACTGCTGAACATGTCACTTGCAATACAAAAAGAGAGAGGTGACTGCCTATAATACGATGAACACGGAAAGTGATGTCCTAGTTGACAGCAGGTCAGAGGAGAACATCTTTCTATTAAGAAGGTACAAAAGAAATCCTAAATGCTTATCACAAATGATAATCACCAAAATAGTCAGCATTTACTAACGACTTGTTGAAACACTCTGCACAGAACAATATTCCTTCATGCTACTGAACAAAGTTTGCCACTGTATGTTCCAGAAACTTTTAATAATGAGCACTACATAGCGAAGTATTAGAAAGCACTTTATTAGATTAAATTACCTTTTTAACGCCAACTCTGACTGCTCTCTCTACCACATCCCAAGAGCCATCTGTCAAAGTTCACAACAATGTCATAATTTGAACTAAAGGTTTTAAAGCATGAAATAACTACTTTCACTTCAATGCAGTCAAACTGCCCATCATGAACAATCTTTTAACCACACGCAATTAAACTTTATGAGACAGTTACAAATGACAACAAACAAGAGGGATCTTGACCTTCAGCAAATACAAGTGAAACACTTACCTTGATGCTTTGGTGTTCCCCTGCAGATTCCCCTGAACATGGGGTCTGTAAGGTTAATGCCAATATCTGTGAAAAACCAAATACAGAAATCTGATGTTATAGTGGCTCTACATTTCAATCTGATCATTAGCCAAGTAGGGAAAGTGTACCTTAGTACTCCCTGACAGCAGAACTGCCAGGCCATGTAGAGGTTACTTGTAACTCTAGAGCTAACTCCTTACAAAAAGTGACAGAGAAACAACATTTGTACCTTCCGTACAACTCCAGACTTGTTCCATGAGTGTGTACAGCACAGCCTCATAATCACCAGTGCTAACACATATATGCTGCTTATTGCACATAATCATACAATTGTTGAGATTGGATAAGATCTTCAAGATCACCAACTCCAATCATTAATCCAACCATAACAAGCCCATTGCTAAATCACATCCCTGAGCTCCCGATCTACATAAACACATCCAGAGATGACAACTGAATCCTCTTCCTGGGCAGCCTGTTCTAAGGCCTGATGACCATTTCAACAAAGAGGTTTTTTCTCATATCTAATAAAAATTCTTCCTGGTGCAGCTTGAGGCCATTTCCTCTTGTCCTGACACTTGTTACTGAGAGACAAGAGGAGCGGCCACTTCTCTCCAGCCTTCTTTCAGGTAGTTGCAGAAAGCAATAAAGTCTCCTCTCAGCCTCCTTTTCTCCAGACTAACCAGTCCCAGCTCCCTCAGCTGTGCTTCTCACAAGGTTTGTTCCCCAGACCCTTTCCCCACTTTGCTGCCCTTCTTCTTGACCCTCTCTAGTACCTCAACGTCCTTCTTGTACTGAGGTGCCCAAATGTGATCCCAGTACTCGAGGTGGCCTCACCAGGGCCCAGCACAGGGGAACAATCACTTTCCTACTCCTGCTGGCCACACTATTTCTGACACAAGTCAGGATGCCCCTGGCCTTCCTGGCTACCCAAGCACACTGCTGGCTCATGTTTAGCCGATCAGCACTCACTACCCGCATCTCTCTCTGCGGAGCGTCTTCTCCCGCCCCTCCTCTCGCCAGGGCTGTGACAGCTGCACAGCAGCAGCGCGCCCGCGCGTTCCCGACACCGCCCGCGCGAAGAGGAGGGGGCGCGCAGCCAAGATGGCGGCTTACCTCAGGCACCAACTGAAGGTGCTGCGGCTCTACAAGCAATCACTGCGGCACGTCGAGTCCTGGTGCATCCACCGGTGAGAGGCGAGGAGCTGGGGGGCCTTAGGGGTAGTTCTGAGGAGGGACAGCGGCGTCTTGAATAGCGGAGGTAGCAGGCACTCCACATATATGGCTGAGCTTCACCTCTGTCTACAGAGACAAGTACCGCTACTTCGCCTGGCTGCAGAGAACGGTTCGACAAGAACAAGGATGTAAGGGACATGGTGAAATCCACGGAGCTGCTGAAAGCAGGCGAGGAGGAGTTCTGGCCCAACCAGCATCCTCAGCCCTACATCTTCCCTGACTCCCCCGGCGGCACCTCCTATGAGAGATACAAGGTGATGTGGGGCTCGCCTGGCTCTGCCGGGGCTGGGAGAGCTTGAAGGGGGCTCTCACAGGGCTGTGCCTTGACTCGGCAGTTCATTTAACTGTTGTTTGGTGTATGTGGATTTTTAAAATGTTATTATATCAGCTATTGTTATTCAGTCAAAGGTTTACTCAATGATGAGACTTGCAGCAGGAAACTTGGGATGAATGATGGTATTGGAGCATCTTCTTAATTTTTTTAAGAATTGGGGCATTAGCTGGGGGTTTAATGTGGTTTTTTTTCATCAATAGACTCATAGAATAGTTGAGTTTGGAAGGAGCCTCAGAGATCATCTAGTTCCAGCCTCCTTGCCCTAGACAGGGACACCTCTCACTACATCAGGTTGCCCAGGGCCCTGCCTCTTCCAACCTGGCTTTGAACACTTCCAGGAAAGGGGCATCTACAGCCTCCCCAGTATCTGGATGTTCCTGTCTTTAAAACATCAAGTGATAGACTGCTGCAGAACTTTTTTTTAAAGAATGAAAGGAAGAAATGAGAGCTCTCTTCCACCAGATGGGGTTACTCTGAGAGGGTCAGGATAAACTGAGATGACCTGGGCCTTGTCTTTGGGATGCTGTGTTTTAACCATGCCCTGTGATGTTGTCCTATGATTTGGGATTATGTGTGAAACAAAGATTAAAAGCATTAACCTCCACCATTAAGTGCCTTGAGACTGTCACTAGTCAAGTAGCTCTTACACAATGTTTTAATGTAGTAATTTGTTTCCTGAGTTATTTTATCCATTGTTGTATTGACTCCAGTAACTGTATTTAGTTCTCTCTTTGTGTACTGTATATGATCTCATTGTACTATGTGTGATTTAATATATTTAAATGGTATTATGCTTGAACAGCTTCCTGAATGATGGTTGGATTACTGGCATCCTTCAGAGAAGGCGATGTATCCTGATTACTTTGCCAAGCGAGAGCAGTGGAAAAAGCTGCGGCAGGAGAGCTGGGAAAAAGAGGTCAGTGCTTGCTCAGTGTGTAGTGAATCCTCTTTAGTGCATGTTCTCAGAATAATTCCTGAATACCTGCTGCAGTCTCGTTTAGATTCTGCCTTATTAGAACTCTTCTTCACAGTGTGAAACACTGATTTGGCTTAAAATGGTTACATGGAGATCACAGCTTCCTAAAGGTTTTGAAGGGAATTGTAAGAACTGAAGGCATCACTGCTGGTTCATACCTTCTGAAATGGGGCGCAGTAGTGCTTGTATTGCCTGGGTACCAGAATGTCATGGGAGTCAATGGGCATTTACAGACTAAAGCTATTTTATGTCTTGTCTTCTAGCTTAAACAATTAGAAGAAGAAACTCCCACTGATGGTCCAAGAAGTGAAGCTTTGCCTCCAGCTCGTAAGGAAGGGCATCTGCCACCGCTGTGGTGGCAGTATGTTACAAGACCTTGTGAAACTCCCATATAACAGCATCATTTCCCGCGAGAATTGAAGCAGTCTGTTTTCTGTAGGTAGTCAACCACATCCTACTTTAAATAGTACAAAAACTGTAGCAGTTTTGCAGGGTTAAAAGACACATAAAGTTAACTGAACCCCACTGTTGCCTGACAGACAAATCCTTAGTATGATTGCAGCAGCACAATACCAACAAATAGCAGGAGTTAAAGGGAAAAAATGAAAGCAGGGATTAATTGTAATACAGTAAGTGATTTTTAAAAGCAGATGTGTGTGTTCTGATGAAGTACAGTGTTTGGAGGCCATACTGGAGACAGCTGGAGATGGGGCTGCATGGACAGGATCAGTCAAGATGTGCAGCAGTATATACTGAAACGTGAGACAAATCCTGTCACAGCAGGAACTGCAGCATTTCTTGTTACAGAAAATAGGAAAAGATTTACTATTTGAGCACTTTGCAGAGTAGAGGCAAGTCTTGTATAAGAAGGACTGGAGATGGGGGAGAGGAGTCACCTCCCCCCAGTTATATAAAAAATAAGGTTGCTACAGGCACATGAACCTTTTCTGTGACTTGTGAGAAAGGGCACAAACTTATCAGAGTTACCTCTCCCACAGATGCGTCAGGTGGTATCGTATGAAAAGGCAGTGAAACCATCCAGCTTATTTAAGAAAAGGTGCTGCACGCAACAAATACTACACTTTTTCCTCTGAGAACTGAGCACTTTCCAAAAACTGACCGAGACTTTTCCTCAGCCCACTTCACAATGTTACCAGGCTAATGATTAGTTATGAAGAATGTTGCAGACATTCTTCAAGTTACAACAGGGTAGGTTTAGACTAGATATTAGGAAGAATTTTTTCACAGAAAGGGTGGTCAAGCACTGGAATGGGCTTCCGAGGGAGGTGGTTGAGTCACCATCCCTGGATGTTTTTAAGGATTGTTTGGACAAGGTGTTGAGTGATATGGCTTAGGGGTGAACTGGTGGGGTGGGGTGGGTGGTTGGATTCAATGATCCCAGCAGTCTTTTCCAACCAAGGTGATTCTGTGAATGTTTTGACATCAACCAGTGCTGCTGGTGCATTAGTAGCTTCTTGTAGTCTGCTGTTACCTGTTGATTCATGTTAACCCTCTCCCTTCTTATCCAGTTCTTAGTCCTACAGTCTGGGCTTTTGAGTTGGATTTGTTTGGGGGTGGGTTTTTTGTTGGTTTTTGGGGCTGCCATGTGGGGTGGGCAGCTGTGGGACTCCAGGGAGGGTGCTTGCTTTGCTGCCCCATGTGCTGGGAAGGTAGGCTGTCCTAGAGAGCTGCCTGCTGTGTGAGGGCTAGCAGCATCAGGGGGGCTTGTCCTGTCAATGCAGTGAGGTCATGGTGAGTAATGGGAACTCAGTAGTGTAGATTGACTCTTGTCATCTGTAGGGTCAGACTTGGCTTCTGGTTATGATTCTTGCATGACCAGGTGGTGTGCTGGTGGCCCTAGGTCTTGTGGAGGTGGCAATGTTTAGTTCTGTTGGGCCCAGCTGCAAAATCTGGTCACAGAGTGGGGCAGGAAGTTCCTCCTAAACATCAGAAAAATGGCCTCACAGTATGGGGAGTGGAGCACTGGTGCAGCCTGCCCAGAGAGGCCAAGGGAGTCTGGGTCTTAGGGAAAAAAACCTCTTCCCAGAATGAGTGAGGTGGCCTTGGAACAGGCTGCCCAGAGAGGAGGTGGAGGCACCATCCCTGGAGGGGTTCAACAAATGGGCAGACAGGGTGTTTCAGGAGATGAGTTGATGGTTTGGGGGTTGTAGGGTGGACAGTTGGACTTGATGATCTTTTCCAACCTAGATGCTTAGTGTTTGTTGTTTCAATGCACGCAGCTGACAGTGGAATCAAATGCTGGTTATTCCCATGATCAAGATACCATGGCTTAAAATATTTTTCTAAAACACTTGATTATGTAGGATTTGGAACAGTCTAAAATAGAAGTCAGAAAAGATTGATGCTGTCCTCCAGATGAAAGAGGATTACTTGTGATTTCATTAGTCTTAGTAGAGATTGAAAGCAACTTACTGTCAGATACAAGTTGTAGAGATGGAAATCTCTCCAGACTTGTTTGGACGAGAATGTATTTGCATAGACTGGAAGCTGACAGGGAAGCTCAAAACAAAGGCAGTGTGTTTCCTGAAGAAAAGAACGTGTTTATAGAACAGAACCTAGTGTTAAGTGCCATTAAATTTGACATCTGTGTAGCATATAGTGATGAAATTTATAAGCAATACTAGAGAAGAAATTTATTGCAGGGTAGAGCTAGCATCTAACAAGCAAGTCATGTCACAAGTTTGCAATAGCAAAGAGGAAATTGGTAGTTTTGGATTCTGTGTACAAAAGTTTTATGCTGTGAAAGTCTTCTCCATTACACTTTTGTTTCAGGATGGTTTATCAGAAGTGAAAGCAAACTGAAGGGAATTTCGATAAGTGTCCTGACCCCAATAAAATAGAACAATTTTTTTCATTAAGGGTTCTGGCCACTGTTATCTTCAGTACTGCAGTGCAGACATCTGTAGTCAAGTCCTAGACTTAGTAAATGTTACTCATTTCTTCCTTATTAACTCTGCCTCTAAAGATTATGCTACATCTGGTGATTCTTTCTGCTTTTAGAGCTTGTCTACCCTTAGATTTGCAGAGTAAGGCTGAGGAGCAGGGAATTGTCACTGCTCTACTCTGAAGCTGCAGATGAACTTACCAGTAACTGAGTAAATGCCTACAGTAGCTTTGTGTCACAGCTGCAGAGGATGGATGTATTAAGTGCAGAGATGAAGTTGTCCTCTTGCCTTTTCTCTGAAAAGGGCACCATTAGTAACACAGAGTTAGGGGTGACTAATTGGGAAGTGATAATATCATAGAAATGTAGCTTCAGAGCTGGCACCATCCCTGAGGAAGCCAGGTTGGAGATACTATGCCAACATTAAATGCTGAATCAGCACAAGTTAACTGTTAATTCATGTTTGATCCAGGGCGTTATTTTTGAAGGAAGAAACTGTCCCAACAGGGTTACCACAGGTAGGCTGTCACCTGTGCTCCTGCAGCTGAACAGACAGCATAAACAGCTCTGCATATGCCAGCAAGCAGGACTAAAATCTACTCCTGCATTGGGTCTGGACAATGCCTTCACTGCCAGGTGATCCACCAACAAGTGAATCCAGTATTAATCAAACAAAACCTCACTCCAGTACAGGTATACTCTTAAGGTACCAGGCAGAGGACAGCTTATAGTAGGTGATGCACAGATACCAGTGGTGACACACAATGCCAGGTCTAGTGCTGCAGCACTTTCTCCAGTTCCAAGAAAGAATGGGAAGAAAATACATTAACACCATCAGAGTTAATTAAAAATTGGGGGGGGAATAGATGATAACTGCAGGAACATGATCTCTCAAAATGTTCTCTAGAAATAAAAAGTTCATTATCACCTCAGCAGAATGACAGAACAGAGCATGGGCTTCCAATAAAAGGGTTAAATCCATTCTAACCTCTAAAAAATAACCCAGGAAAAAGTCAGCTGGCTCAGCAGGGACTCACAAGTGTGCTCTCTGTGCTTGGACAGCACTGCACAGCAACCCAAGGAGAATCAAATCCTACACAGTTGTAGAGACACCTTTTCTTCAGGGACACCAAACAGTACTTTGCAGATGCCATGATCTACAAAGCTTGACGCTATTGCTCGTTTTAACAAAGATTGTAGATTGTATTGCATGTGTGGCTGTCAAACAACTCACATCCTTCAGTGCCATAAATCCTGAAGATATCTGTGAATTCCCACCACATCTTTCAGGACACAGTAGAGCAATGATTTCTCACCTGAGTATTTTGGACACAACCCCTACAGCACCCAACAGCAGTACTGCATCTAAGCCAAAAATCCAAGTATATCTTTGGTAGCTTTTGACAAATGAGAAGTTGGAAGAATCACAACCAAAATACAGTGGAGAAATGTAGTAAAGATTGGAGAAAATAGACAGGAAGAGAGATGTCTCTCATGGCAAGTGGAAACAGCATCTTCAGCTTGAAACCTAAGAGTAGAAACAGAAATTATAGCCACAGTACAGTCAGACCAAGCTCCAGAAAACAGCAATATGTGGAGTCACAGTAGCCTTTACAACAGATTAAAACCTAGAAGGAGTGAACACACCAACAGCTCTTCTTGAACTATTTCTGAGAAACACAAATATTCCAGAGACTTGGTTGCAGGCAATTCAGCCAGCTTTCAAAGATGGGAAGAGAGAGATAACCCCTACAGGGCAGTCACTGCTGCCAGCCTAAGCAATGCAGCCAGGTTGACTCCACAGCCAGAGACAAGCCAACACTCATACGTGCTCTTAGGTCCCTAAAGATAAGGCAGACTGCCTTTGTGTTTCTGCGTAAGTGGTGCAAATAGGTAAACAAGGTCTGTCACAGTTAACACTCATAACCAAGCTGGGAACCAAAACGGCTGCAAGAATCTCGCTGCAGTTTCTCATGTGACTTCGCGTGTTTCATCACCATGGACACACACAGCTCACAAACACTACCGTTCCTTAGAGACTACCATTTAGCTATCGGCAAATGCCGTCCAGGAAACCAGGAACAGCTACCTGGAAAATATGGGAAGACTGCAGGCACCAGAAAGGTCAGTGCTTTTTAAAAAACAAACCCAGGTTTAGCATAATACCAACTGGTTTTTTTAGTCACTCCTCTAACATTATAGCTCTACAGTTGTCTTCCCCCCAAAGCCACACAATTAGTATCCACTCAGTACTAATACTTGTCCATTGTGACACCCTTCTAGCTCTTCAAAGTCTGTTTGCCAAAGCACAACTGCGTGGATTTCTATACAGATTCTGAGGTCTTCCTACACCTGCTCCGTTGCTGATGGCAGCTGCCATATTTCCCGCTTGGAACCTGTTCTGCTATTAGCCATGATGTGCCATTTTTGTATACTTATTCTACTTTATTCACCTATCTGAATTTTCTAAATCCCCTAATGCATTATTCCTCACTTTAGTATCTGCTGTGAACTTAACCTGCAATGTAACAGGCACAGTTATCAAATTCCCACCCGCCGTGGTGGGTGTGCTACCTCAATCATTAACAGCACTCCCCAGGTTCCTTTGCAGAACAGGTT
>JAOXOE010032233.1:0-11218 GCA_028565055.1 Phoeniculus purpureus
TGATCCTGCTGTGGCAGGGGGATTAGACTGGATGATCTTTCGAGGTCCCTTCCAATCCCTAATGATTCTATGATTCTACCTCAGGCTTTCCTTGTAGTCTATGGACAGAAATAATGCTGACTTCAGCAGAGGAAAGGAGTCAGGCCTTGAGAAACCTGTTTGTCCCCATTGTCATGGAGGTTATCTCAGTTGACTTGATCAAATGCTGTGTCTGCATACAAACAGCTCAGTCCACTTTGGGTGTCAGATGGGACATGGAGCACTCATAAAAAAGGGCAGAGAACCACAAAGTGACCTGGATGATGGCACTGTCACAGGAGATGGGAAGATGTGTGCTGATTTGGCACAGAAAGCTACAGCAGAGAGATACACTGATAGACTCCCATTGCAGGATTTGCATGCTCCTGTCTTACTCCAGTGTCCCCAGGGTTGTGTGGATAGACACTGGTGGCAGATATTAGCCTCCAGCTCTTTTCTGATCTGTGCATGTGGCCAGGAGGAGGCAAGGAGATGCTCAGGCATTGCTTGGCACTGTTCCTAAGTAGTAAGTGCAGCATAAGACAGGCTCTTGGCTTTGTGGAAGTTTTAGCTTTCACCTTCAACTCTGTTTAAAATCGCATTCTGGTGCCGGCGCTGCTTTTTTGGTTAGTCTTGTCTTTTAGTGTGGTAAGACATGCTGTCAACTCAGTGTCACACCCTTGCACTGTCTACATAGAGAAGCACCCATGGTGTCAGTCCCACTGGGAAATCACAGAATATTAGGGATTGGAAGGGATCTAGAAAGATTATCCAGTCCCATCTCTGTGCCAGAGCAGGATCCCCTAGATCCAGTCGCACAGGAAAGTGTCCATCTTGTCCTGCTCTGAAATATGGAATAGTTTGTGTGACTCTGGTACTAGAATGGAGAGGGCCAAAGAAGTTCTGAGATCCTACAGCTGCAGTTGAGTCTCCTTGGTCCTCTCACTGACCAGTGCAATGCTTTCCAAAGGCCAATATGATAGCACAGTCCAGAGCTGTCATCACGGGCTGTGATTAATGCCTGCAGCTCCTGCCAGAGGAAGACATGGAGGATCACATTCCTTTCACTTACTGTCACTTAAAACCCTTCACATCCAGCCTCCAGAGAGCTCACCACCTCAGCGTTTTGTGGCATCCTGATTCTCAGCTCATGAAAATCAGCATGGTTGGGGAGAAGTCAGTGGTGTCTCAGGCGCTGCACACTGGTGGAGGTCTGACTAGGGATCCTTTTTAACTGATCAAAAGTAAAAAGCAGTGTTTGCATTTTTAGCTGATCTCTAGTCAGCCTGACAAATCAGGAGTGCTCACAACATGGTTTTAAGTGCTTGATTTTTAGGGAGAAGCCAGATTTGGCTGGAAACTCAACCATAGAATCACAGAACATTAGGGATCATCCAGTCCAATCCCCCTGACACAGCAGGACCACCTAGATCAAGTCACACAGGAACATGTCCAGGTGGGTTTTAAACATCTCCAGAGACGGAGATTCCACAACCCCCCTGGGCAGCCCCTTCCAGGGCTCTGTCACTCTCACTGGGAAGACGTTCACAGAATCACAGAATGTTACAGGTTAGAAGAGACCCCTAAAGATCATCTAAGTCCAACCAGCATGCTAGAGCAGGGTAAGCCTACAGCACCTGGTGTACCCAGACTGTCTCCCATCCAAGTACAAACTAGGCCCAACTCTGCTTAGCTAATCCAACATTTCGTCTCTATGTCTCTTCCTTCTCATATGGATGTGGAACCTCCTCTGTTCCAGCTCACACCCATTGCCCCTTGTCCTATCATTAGATGCCACTGAGCAGAGCCTGGCTCCATCCTCCTGACACCCACCCTTCACATATTTATCAACATTAATGAGATCACCCTATTTATTGGTGGTTTCAGTTACGTGCATCACAGCTTCCCTGGGTTTCAGTTGCACTTGCAGAATGACAGACTGCAGAGAGCACTTCCTTCCTTGAGCTGCTTGCAAGAAAAAACCCCTAATGTACAGTAATGCAAATTTTCTCTGTGTTCAGTGCATCAAGACTTTCCCCACCCTGGGCTGTTTTACTGCAACCACTGTTGTGCTGCAGTCATTTATATAGTTATTTGGCTAAATGGTTAGCAGGTTGGCTCTGTTACTCTGTGTAGGAAAGGTTGTTTTTACTTGGAGCAGCTGGATTTAGAGATCCCAGGTCTGTAGGATAACAGGAACATCCCTTTTGGTTAAACAACCAACCAACCAACCAAAAAAACAACCTACCAGCTTTTCCCTAGGAACAGCAACCACCTAGCAGAAGGAGAAGCCCGACGGGAGCACCCTTAAATCTAATTAGTACGTAATCCTGTGGCTCTCATTGCTGAATGTGAGGCTGAAGTGCTGCAGGAATAGCTGGGGAAAAGTCTGCGCGTTCCCTAAGACAGCCTGCTTACTTGGCACAGCATTGCATCCATGGCTGGGTACTCAGAAGTCTTTCTGAGGATCCCCAGCTTCACGATCGATCTCTTACCTCCACTGTCACCTACATCTTTATGTGTCAGCTGGCAGCTCCACTTGAACTTCTCTTCTTCCCTCAGCTGTCCAGGCAACTGCGCTTGAAGCTGACAGGGAGGTGAGTCTTTCTTCACTGAAGGGGTAATCAGACATTAGAAAAGGCTGCCTAGGGCAGTAGTGGAATCCGCATCCCTGGAGATATTTAAGGGACATACAGACAGTACTTAGGGACATGATTTTGTGGTAACCTGGAAATGTTGGATTAACAGTTGGACTTGATCTTAAAGGTCTGTTCCAGCAAACAAGATCGTGTGATACTTCACACCAAACACCCCTCTTGTTCAACACGGCTCTTCCTCTGCCTCCTGACATTCCAGCATTTGCTGGAAGTAGAGTGACTATTCAAGGTAGGAGCTGGGTCTCTTGAGCTTGGAAAAAAGGAGATGCAGGGATGACCTCATTAATGTTGACAAATATGTGAAGGGTGGGTATCAGGAGGATGGAGCCAGGCTCTGTTGAGTGACATCCAATGACAGGACAAGGGGCAACAGGTGTCAGCTGGAACAGAGGAGGTTCCACATCAATGTGAGAAGGAAATTCTTCTTGGTGAGATGACAGCCCTGGAAGGGGCTGCCCAGGAGGGTTGTGGAGTCTCCTTCTCTGGAGGCGTTTAAAACCCGCCTGGACATTTTCCTATGTGACTTGATCTAGGTGATCCTGCTCTGGCAGGGAGTTTGGACTGGATGATCTTTCAAGGTCCCTTCCAATCCCTAATGTTCTGTGATTCTGTCATGCAAAGGCTGTAGGAAAGGCTTTGCCTGATTTTCAGTGAACTCAGATCATAATTTTTCCAGGAAAACATGCTCTGTGCTGGCCAAAGCCCAGGTCATGTGGGATCTGCAGACAGACTGTGTCATAGATGCGCTGGTCACATGAGGAGTCGTAATTCTAATGTTTTCTGCAGCTCACTGCTGTGCTGACCTGCCTTGCTGAGGTGAGAGCTTCCTCACATTCCTCACATCACCTGTCCGCATGACCTCAAGCTGATCCGTCCTGTCCCCGCGGAGGCGGCAATTAAGACATAAACAAGGGAACTTTCTCAGCAGGCAGCGTGCCGGCCACATGCTGCTTGCTGTGTTCCTATGCAGCCATCACAGGAGTCTCATGCTATTTACCCCCTTGTGCAAACTCAGACAGCATCGTCCCATTTGTAAAAAAAACCCAGCAAAATCACAAAGATGATGGTGTAGAACATCTTCCTGGTGAGGAAAGGCTGAGGGAGCTGGGTCTCTTGAGCTTGGAAAAAAGGAGACTGAGAGGTGACCCCATGAATGTTGATAAATACGTGAAGGCTGGGTGTCAGGAGGATGGAGCCAGGCTCTGCTCAGTGGCATCTGATGATAGGACAAGAGGTGTCAGCTGGAACAGAGGAGGTTCCAGGTCAACATGAGAAGGAAATTCTTCATGGTGAGGGTGACAGAGCCCTGGAAGGGGCTGCCCAGGGGGGTTGTGGAGTCTCCTTCTCTGGAGATGTTTAAAACCTGCCTGGATATGTTCCTGTGTGACTGGATCTAGGGGACCCTGCTGTGGCAGGAGGATTGGACTGGATGATCTTTCGAGGTCCCTTCCAGTCCCTAATGTTTCTATAATTCTATGATTGTTTGAGATGTAGTGTTGGGGAATCTATTTAAAAAGAACTCTCTTCTCCAGATAGAGAGATTTAGGATTCAAGTAGGTTTGATAGATATTCTTTTGGGTTTTGTTTTCTAATACATTGATTTGGAATTGACTCCTCAATGGTGTAAACATTACACTGAACAAATTGTGGCTGTCAACTATGGTTTGAATTTTGAAGTAAGCAGTTTCTGTGTCAGAACAGAGGATATTACAGAATTATTGAGGCTGGAAAAGACCTGAGAGCTCATCAAGTCCAGCCTGTGACTTAACATCACCATGTGATTCTCATTGCTTCACTATCACAAAGCCAGGGTCAGTCTTGACAACGTTTAGTTGACATTTATGTGAGGATGAATGAGAGAAAAGTATATTCTAGTACATGACACTAGAGAGCATTTTTGAGGCAAACATTTAATAGAATCATGGAATCATCGAGGTTGGAAAAGACCCTTGGGATCATCAAGTCCAAATGTGAAGAAAACATCATGAAAACAGAAGAGGGAACAATGATTTGTAGAGATTTGAAGTTTCGACTATGAAAATAAAAGGTAGGGGATTACTAAAGTGCTGGTGAAATGAGTACTTAATGTTTTGAATGCTTTTCTAACCGTAGTATAATGATTTGTACCTCAGGATTGATGATTAATGAGAGGCAAATATTTGGCAATGTTGACAGTATTTTAGAAGAAGGTAGGGAGGGTTTTTTTAATCCTTTTATTTTAATCCTTTCGTCAGTAGATTTCACCTACAAGTCTTCATTTTTTTTCTGACTTCTCATTCATCCAATAATAATCTGGACTACTGCTGAGAGTCAGAAAGAAGTCCATTCTAGGACCTTTTGAGATTTAAGGCTGGGATTTTACTACTAGGTAGCCTGTACCTATAACTAGATAACTTTTGTATGCCATTTACAGAGGATCAGAGTCAACAGCTGTAGGGCTAAGGAGATAGAACCATAGAATCATTCAGGTTGAAAAAGACCCTTGGGATCATAGAGTCCAACCATCAACCCAACTCTGCAAGGTCACCCCTAAACTAGATCCCCCAACACTACATCTAAGTGACTTTTAAACACATCCAAATGATGGCAACTGAGTATAGAGGCTGTTACAACTGCATCTACATTTTAAAAGAACCTTAGAATCTTCTTCTGTTTGAAAATGCAGTGAAGAATTGAAAGGCACATTTTAAAATCACTAAACTTCCATGGACAGAGATATCTTTTGCCATGTAACTCAGAAGGGTGGGTTTTATTATCACTGTCTCAAATACTGGTTGGCAAATGCAAAACATCTGTCAAGGCTGAATACACTCTGAAAGTATAGTAGCATCAAACATCAGGGAGAGATTTCAAATCAATAGATGGTGTTGTTGATGAAACTGGCAAGCCACATCATTTAAAACTCAAAATCAATTCATTGGAGGCTTGTTCCAAAAATATTAATGTAGTGAAACAGTGCTGTAAGAGAAGCCACATATTTTATGATGGGAAGGCACTTGATTGTCTTGTCGACATCAGGAAATGTTAAATGATATGAAGTGGCTTCCAAAAGTCTGTTACTCTGGAAGAAAACAAACACTGGCTGCTGAGGCGGCACAGCCGCCGCCTCCCCGACTAATAGCAGCTGGGGTGCAGATGGGCCCCGCTCATTGTGCACTGGCTCCATTTACAAGATGCCAGGGGAAATTATTTGGGTTTTATGGAGTTGCAGGAGCATTGGGCTGTGCCACTGGCATTGAGTGCAGGGGGGGTCCAGGTAGGATGTGGGAGTGAGCGGTCGAGGGAGCAGGTGGATGGTGCTAGATACTGCCACTATGAATTGATGGATGAGCGATGCGTTGAGGCATGCACAGCCAAGAGCCCACACCACCGAGAGATCTTGTTTGCAGCCTGCTCCTGCACCTCGACTCCCTGCCAGCACCCAGACATTTATTGGGGGCTACTTGTCCTCCATCATGGAGCTCAGCAGCCACCCCATGGACCCTGCTGCACGGGAGGAACCACTTGACCAGATGGAAATGGATCTCAGCTGAATCTGTCCTAGCTAGAGCACTTGAGGCCATGGTCTATGGTTTAGGGAGCTGTTGGGATGAGGGCTGGACTTGATGATCCTGGAGGTCCTACCCAGCCATGATGATTCGGTGGTTCTATGATTCTATAATACACAAGGAAGTAGGGGTCACTTAAATTTCTCAGACATAAGAGACCATACTTCAGGTATTCTAACAAAAGCCTTAACTTTATGTATTTTGTTAATTGATAAATATACGTGAGAGCTTATACAGTACCTTGTTGTACACAGAATTCCAGATATTTCCCACTGCAGTGGCTAGGAAATCTTAGTGCTTATCAGCTATGTTTTGTAGTACAAGAAAAGAACCCAAACCCTCTCTCCCAGCCATAAGGTCCTTTCCAGCCATAATGATTCTATGAGTTTGGCGTCTGCAGAACTTTCAGCCTGATTCGCAGAGGGTTTTTTTCTACAAGGCACAATACAGAATATTCAAGTGTTCTTCAGAAAACACGGGGAAAACACTACAATATCATAGTAACTGTCAAGTCGCTGTTCACTGTCAATGTATTCTGTACCAAGAATATATTCAAACAAGAGATCTGCTCATTTTCAAATCAATCCAAATTAATTTCATTTGCGTGTTCTAATAAAAAAAGTCACTCTGTTCTGTTAAGGAGACCTTGACCTGCGTAATTATCCTGTCATATTGAACATTGTTGGCTGTTCCAAAGCCTGCTGACAGGGTTTAATTTTGCAAAATGAGGCGTGTCATTCTTTGGATAAGATAAAAACAAGGGTGGTTTAATTGCCTGTAAAGTTTACAGGAAAGATCATGCTGCAGTGAGCACTAGGGCAGTCCTCTTGGATAAAGACTTTGTTTTTTCCAGAGGCTGGAGTGAGGAAAGGGACATCCTCTTCTCCCTGATGGCAAGTGATAGCATTGAGGAAATGGCTGGAAGCTGCACCCGGGGGAAGTTTAGGTTGGATGTTAGGAAGGATTTCTTCACTGACAGGGTTGTTAAACATTGGAATAGGCTGCTCAGGGCAGTGGTGGAGTTGCCATCCCTGAAGGACTGGGTGCTGAGGGAAATGGTGTAATGGTGTCCAAGCAGCATTAGGTCAAAGGTTGGACTTGATGAGCTTAAAGGTCACTTCGAAACAAAGACAGTCTGTGATTCTGTGACCTAGAGATATGAGAATTTTAGGGAGGAGGGTTAAATAACTTTGTGGCTAAACATATGCCTTTAGTAAAAGCAGAATTTGGTCTGTACATTGTGATCCAAAGCGAAGTGTGATTAGGCTGTTAATACGGTGAAATCTTCTTATTTCTTTTTATTATTATTCTTTTATGTCTTGTTTTCTGTTTCAGTTTGACTTGATGCCAGTTATTTACTGAATTCCTTTTCTTGTGTTGAAGAGTTTAGTAGTTGTTTTATTTTACAGAATCACAGAACTTTAGGAATTGCAAGGGACCTTGAAAGATCATCTAGTCCAATCCCCTTGCCAGAGCACACACTCTCAGTTTTGCACCTTTACTATAATTTTGTCCTTTATAGTAATCACAGAATCACAGAATTACTGAGGCTGGAAAAGCCCTCTGAGCTCATCCAGCTCAGCCCATGACCTAAAATCACTGCAATCACCTAGACCAGGGCATTCTTCGCTGGAGACGTTTAAAAACCTGCCTGGATATGTTCCTGTGCAATTTGGTCTAGGTGATCCTGCTCTGGCAGGGCAATTGGACTAGATGATCTTTTGAGGTCACTTCCAATCCCTAATGATTCTATGATTAAGTGCCACATCCAGCCTGTCCTTAAACACCTCCAGGGATGGGGACTCCACCACTGCCGTGGGACGTCCATCCCAGGTTGGCCGGGGCCCTGAGTAGCCTGCTCTAGTGAAGGTGTCCCTGCCTCTGCAGGGGGGGTTGGAACTAGATGATCTTTAGGGTCCCTTCCAACCCTGGCCATTCTATGACTCCATGATTCTGTGATACTAGAGAAAGTTGATTTCCTTTGGGGAAAGCCACATGTCATCAGCCCAGTATATTAGGAATGACATTTTCACGTGGTGTATTTGGTGTCAAACATAAGTCATGTCATTGTCAACAACTGTGCTGTCTCTTTGGGAAGCACAGGAGATCAAAATATTAGCATCGGTTAGTTTTACACATCAAACAGTTGCTCTCAGAATTCTGTCAGAAGTGGAATAAGGAAGTCAATAAGATTCAAAAAAATCTGTATGAGGATGCATCATCTGCATGAAAATGTTGTCTGAGACCACAAGCTGTCATAATGACTACTAATGAGATGATGTACTGAGGGGGAATAAAGAAGAGGCTGAGATGAGACTCCAATAATAATTATAAAGGGATTCAAATAGGACCTGTTTAAACAATGCAGGGAACGATCGATGAATTAAGTATCATTCAAGACAAGAGAGATCAGCCAAGGTGAGTCCCAAATGGTAGCTCAGACTATCTAACAAGATCTGATAATTAATAATGACAACTGTGGCAGAGGTGTCTACTGTTAATAATCAGCTCTTATCAGAGGTTTAGTTAACAGAATGTTTGCAGAGCATTTTCTCTGCTGTCCTGAGCCAAGACTGTTACAAGAGACAGTATTAACCGTAAGGTAAATACATCTTGCATATGAGTGCAGGGGAGGACACTCATAAGCTGTCCTTAGCACTGGGGAGGCCTCACCTTGAGTACTGGGGCCAGTTTTGGTCACCTCAGTACAAGGGAGACATCAAGGTGCTGGAGCGAGAGCAGAGGAGGACAACGAAGCTGGGAAAGGGCCTGGAGAATCAATCTTCTGCGGAGAGATGGAGAGAGCTGGAGCTGTTTAGTTTGAGGAAGAGGAGGCTGAGGGGAGACCTCATCACTCTCTACAGCTATCTGAAAGGACACTGCTGAGATGTTGGTGCTGGGCTCTTCTTACAGGTAATTAGTGACAGAAGCAGAGGGAAGGGCTTCAGGCTCCAACAGGGGAGGGTTAGACTGGACATCAGGAAGAAATTCTTCTCAGACAGAGTGGTCAGGCACTGGACGGGCTGCCCAGGGTGTTGGTTGAGTCCCCATCCCTGGATGTGTTGAAAAGTCGCTTAGATGTGGTGTTGTGGGATCTGTTTTAGCGGTGACCTTGCAGAGTGGGGTTGATGGTTGGACTCAATGGACCCGGGGGTTTTTCCAACCTGAATGATTCTACGGTTCTATACATCACTGTTTGTGGACAGGTTTCGTAGACCAAGATGATGAAAACAACTGCTTACAGGCATCAGATGCTAGAAAGGGAAATAGCCATGCCAATTTGATGCAGACAGCCAAGGAACAGCAGGTGCTTCTCACATTAAGAACATGTATGAAATGAGGACTTTCAGTGTACTTCAAAGTAAACTGCAGATGACAGATAAACTCTACACAGAGTGGGGGAAAGATTGCTGGCTTTTCCAAATCAGGACTCTGAGGATTTGTTTCAGCAGTTTTGACATCAGTTTGTTATAGTAGTAGTGGGATAGAGAAAATAGCTATCACAATAGAGCCTTTTATTGCAAGAAGCCTCAGATTCATTCAAGATGTCTCACTTACTTGCTGTTATCTTTGTTCAACATATAGAAGCCAATAAGTTTTCCTGGGCTCTGTGGGTTATTATTTACAGTGGCAAGGTTCAGTATCCCTTCTAGTGTTGCTCTGGCACTTGTTCTAGCATGTTACTGTTGCTCTAGTACTTGTGCGTTGCTGGCTGGTGTTTTGAACTGGGATGTGTTGTGTCACACGTACATCAGTAATATATCTCTAGAACCTACTCATTATTGACAATTGAGGTTTCACCTCAAGTCCTCATAGCAGTTATTAGCTGTATGTTGCACAATATCTCTTGTACTTGAATATTTAAGGCTACTACTTGGACGTTCAATTTCCAGTTGGCGTGGACTCAATTTTTCTTATTAGTAGGTTATTAAACCAGGTAAATTCACTTATTGGTGACATGTTTTGATGAAGTGTGCAAATCCTGGTCCTGTAGACATAACCTGCATTTCAGAATCACAGAAAATTAGGGTTGGAAGGGACCTGGAAAGACCATCTCAGTCCTACCTGTGCCAGAGCAGGATCCCCTAGGAACGTGTCCAGGTGGATTTAGAATGTCTTCAGAGAAAGAGACTCCACAAACTGAGCAGCCCGTTCCAGGGCTGTAACCGTCAGTTGAAAAGGTTTTTTGTGTGTTTATGTGCAACAACTTCTGCTCCGGCTTGCACCCACTGCCCCTTGTCCTATCACTGGATGCTGCAGAGCAGAGCCTGGCTCCATTCTCCTGACACCCGCCCTTTCCATAATTATCAACATTCATGGTGTCACCCCTCAGTCTCCTTTTTCCCAAGCTGGAGACACCCAGCTCCCTCAGTCTTTCCTCATCAGGGACATGTTCCAATCCCTTCATCATCCTTGTGGCTCTGTGTTGGGCTCTTTCAAGCAATTCAGTGTCCTTCTGGAACCGAGGGCTCCAGAAATGAATCCTTTAGATTCAGAGAAAAGATTCTATAGCTTACAGTAAAGACAGAACTTTTCCTACTATGTGTCTAGTATGGAAGCAATTTGACTGGTGTACTCTGCATTAGCATCCCTCAGCTTTATCAAATGTCTGTAAAATTTAATACAGACCCTGCTTACCAGCCCTTAGGGAACTATATCCTGACAGCTGTTGAATGTCTCCAGCTCCCAACTCTACTGAAGCTGAAGGGACTTAAGAACACTCAGCATAGGATTATGTCAACAATGATTAGAAGAAAAAGAGAAAGCATAAATCCTTGAAGGTATTGAAAAGTTTTGTCAGAAGATGCAGTGAGCTATCATTGATTTGTACCAATTCAGGCCTTAAAGTGTCATAGCCTTTTAAATATTACTTGAATTTGTGCGATTTCCATCTTTGTGTTGCTGGATAGCAGCGTAGCAATCACAGAACATTAGGGATTGGAAGGGACCTCGAAAGATCATCCAGTCCAATCCCCCTGCCACAGCAGGATCCCC
>JAOXOE010032234.1:0-11217 GCA_028565055.1 Phoeniculus purpureus
TGGCTCCATCCTCCTGACACCCACCCTTCACATATTTATAGACATTAATGGGGTCACCCCTCATTCTCCTCTTCTCCCAGCTCCAGAGCCCCAGCTCCCTCAGCCTTTCCTCAGCAGGGAGATGCTCCACTCCCTTTATCATCTCTGTGGCTCTGTGCTGAACTCTCTCCAGCAGCTCTGTGTCCTTCTGGAACTGAGGGGCCCAGAACTGTACACAAGATTCCAGATGCGGTCTCACCAGGGCAGAGTAGAGGGGGAGGAGAACTTCTCTTGAGCTACTAACCACCTTCCTTCTAATCCGCCTCAGGATGCCACTGGCCTTCTTAGCCACAAGGGCCCATTGCTGGCTCATGTTTATCCTGTCAGCCACCACAAACTACACTGTCCACCACAGAACTATGCTAACAAACATCAAAAAGTTAAACATAGGTAAGTATTTTCTGAAATTATGTGAAAGAGAAGTTTTCACTGAACTTAGGCTACATCCACAATTGCGTCTTTTCTGACTCTAAATGATGTCTCTGACTCTTGGAGTTGACAGGTATCAATCAAGAGCTCCAAAAAGGGCTGTTTCTTTGCTGTCTGGTATAGGTAAATGCACACAAACTATGAGTCTGTTATAGAAACAGGGTGTTTTAAGACTATTGTTTTCATCCAGAAAAGCCCATGGAATTAAAACTGAAGGCACACTGAGCTTCTATGAGAAAAATCCATGCGACTCACCGTGATAAGAACAACTCACAAATTGCTTCCACAATGGGCTTTGCTGTGTTTTAGACAACCCTGTTTAATGCTGTTCTTTTGTAAAAAATGAGCCTCTGCATCTTCACTACTAGATTCCCCTCAAGATCCTGCTAATAAAGTACAACGCACCCAAGAAAAACAACGGGCTTTTTCCTATCTGGAGATGTACTGAGTCTGTTCACAAGTATGTTGGTAGCTGGAGGCACTAACTAGTGTCCATTTCCACTGAGCTGTAAAACCAGTACATGAAAAACTTTCATGATTTCTCCTGTGAAAAGCAGTTACCAGACCTTGTCTCTTAGGAAAGTTCCAAACTGAAACACGAACTTGGAGCTAAACAGTTCTGTGACCCACTGTTTCCTGCTGTTGGCCTGTGCTTCTGCTGTTTCTTCAAGAAAGCTTAAAAGTCTTCTCAAGTAAGGGGAGATGTTGGCTAAACACCCAGAAGAAAGAGATGTCCATGTTCCTATCCCTCACAAACAAGTAAAAAGCAACAGGACAAGATGGCCTCAAGTTGCACTGGGAGAAGTTTAGGTAAGTTGAGTTCCACAACCGTTCTAACAATCTAAGAAAAGTTTAGGTTGGACAAGAGGAAAAACCTTCTTCCTGGAAAGGGTCCTCAGACCTTGGAACAGGTTGCCCAGGGAAGGGATTGAATCACCACCCCCGGACGTGTTTCAAAGTAATGGAGATCTGAAGCCTGGGGACAGGTTTTAGTGGTGGCCTTGGGACAGTTGGGTTAGTGGTTGGACTTGATGACCTTGAAGGTGTTTTCCAACCTAAATGATTTTGTAATTCTATGAAGAATCACAGAACATTTGGGATTGGAAGAGACCTTGAAAGATTATCCAGTCAAATCCCCTCGCCACAGCAGGATCGCCTAGATCAAGTCGCACAGCAGTGCTGCACCAATGGTCCTAAGAGCAGCCAAGGTGCCAAATGGGAAGAGTTGTATGGCACTGGCAGCATCCCAGTTTGCCTTGACTTAATAGACAAAAATCAAGTCTCACCATAACATTCCAGTCTTTGCAGATGGGTAGATTTGTGTCAGAGAGACACAAATTACAATGACACCCTTTTGAATGAATCAGGTTGGACCAGAAGATCTTCAGAGGTCCCCTCCAACCTCTATGATTCTGTGACCAGAGACAATGTTCTTTCCAGTCCAACTCACTCAGACATTCTCCAGTTTAGGACAAACACAACTGAAGCATTAGCAGACAGCCTTTTGAATCAAAACCAAGTGAAACCCACGCTTGTCAGTCATGACAAGTTGAGATCATGTTGACTTCTGCATTAATCCTGCAGGAGCAGGCTTCTGCAGGCTTTCCTACGCTCCCTGCCTAGCAAAAGCCAGGCCTGCTGGGACAGCAGCCAAGAGGCAGTTAATTAGAGAAGTATTTAAAGCCATCAGCCACCTGCTTTCAGCACTCCAGGCGTTAACCTTTTCTGCTCAATTCATCTGCCCTGAAGTGGTAAAACAAAACACCTGTTAGTTAGGGGGGTCATATAATATGCAAAGCAGTGATTCTGTAAAGCTCACGTAACCCATCTCAAACCCAGCTAACAAGAGCTCCTCTCCATATTCATGAACCATCCCCTTTTATCTCTCTAATAGTCATCACACACTTTTTTTTTTTAAGGTACAAGTGGGTAAAAGAGGACCAAAACCCAGAAGGTTGGTCTTGCTGGAACCAAAAAGTCCAGCAATTTTATTTATTAAAAATAATAAAGGGTAGAAGGACCAATTTGCTGCTCTTGCCTCCAGGAGCTGTTGAAAACATCCTGATCTATTAGTTAGAAAAGCAAGAAGAAAATAACACAACCCTGCCAAAGGCTTTTTCACCTCTTCTGACTGAACTTTCTCTACACAGGCAAAGCGAACCAACTCAACTACAGCTCTGTCCTGATCCTGCCCCACATCATTTCCACAGAGCTCAATTAACACGGTGTCTTCTCTCAGTGTTGCTATCACTTCTTTGAGCAAACCTAGAATGTCTTTGTCTCTCACACACTTTTTGGTGTCGGAGCAATTAATTCAATTACCTCCCGTGAGAGAGAGAAATCATTTCATAAATTTATGCAAATTGTCCAAGTCTAAGAGGAAGGAGAAGAACTGTTTTGTCTTTCAAGTGAAGGTAACAGCAGTAGTACAGTCTAAAGAGAATCAGATCTCCTATTTATCTTTGCTCATTTTCTTATCGCAGGTTTCAGATGGTTAGAATCAAAGACTCATTTAGGTTGGAAAAGATCTGCAAGATCATCCAGTCCAACCATTAACCTGACTGTCCCAACCCACCTGAGCTAAACCCTGTCCCTGACATCCAGGTATCCTCAAATGATTCTGTGACTGTGAGCCATGCCCAAGGATGGGGATTCAAACCCCTCCCTGGGAACCCTGTTCCAAAGCCTGATGACTGAATATAACTGAATCGCCATTTTGGTTGGCAAGGAAAAAGGTGAAGTGCTACTCCATGAACTCCAAGGAGAGCTGAAGGTTGCAAATCAAAAGCCTTTCTTGTTTTCCTGCGTTACTGAAGTACAATGCAGATGCTTAGAACTTCTAGAAAACAGTATCGATGTGTTCCTGTGTGACCTGGTCTCGGTGATCCTGCTGTGGCAGGGGGATTGGACTACATCATCTTTCGAGGTCCCTTCCAATCCCTAATGATTCTATGATCTGTACGCAAAGAAAAGTGTGTCTGGTATGAACCTCACTGATATTTAACGGTGCCTGAAACACACCAGTGCCCCAGGAACTGACATAGCTGGGACCCTGTACCTACAGCCTAATCAGAAAGCCCAAATACAGATATAAAGTCACAAAACAGAGTTGGCCTCTTACAGCCTTATTGCCTCTTCTTTAAAATGGCAATCAAATGTCCATCAGTCCCTAATGATCTGGCTCAAGGCTTAAAGAGTATAGAAAATAATTAGCCCCTGAAGCATCCAAGGCTTAATAAGGACTGTGGAACTAAAGCCAGTGCACTAACCACCCTCTCAAACCATCGGTCTCATGGAGCACTTAAGGAAGCCCTAGATGCGTTCAGATTATAATAGAAAAGATTTCCAGAACAGAGTTTAAAAGCTGATTTTAACAAGCTATGATCTTGCGCTTTTTTATCCAACCTTGTTAAATATTGAAGTGCACACACAAGTTGATAACCTGGGCTTTCTGCTGCTCTGCAAATGTGGCCGTATCATCACAAGGAGTCCATAACCCTTTTATCTTCTAAACACAATACGATGGCAAACACTCATTTCTGTATGTTCTGCTTTTTCTCCGCGTTTTATAACATCATGTCAAGCAGCTTTTAACATTCTCTTCTATGGCAGAGATGGGTGCAAGAAAAGGAATGCACTCAGAAAGCCTTCCACTAACAAACATCCCTGAAATCACAGCTTCCCTCACCACCAGCTATGTCTTCCATCAACCTAAGGCAGTAACAGCATGGATGACAACGCTCAGTGGGTTTAAAGTGAAGAAAAAAAACCAAACAACCCAATCCAACCACTTACCAGACTGTAAATTCTTAAATTAAGACTCCAAGTTCACTAAAACATTTGTTCTAAGCACATAAGATCCTTCTGCAACCAGAGAGTACAGTGCTGTGCTCCATGGTAAAGTAACTGGAAAATCATGGAAAGGGTGATCAGAGACTGGACTGGACTGCCCAGGGCAGTGGGGGAGTCCTCATCCCTAGAGGTGTTGAAGGGCTGCGGCCCTTAGTGCACTAGTCTGGCCAAGGTGGTGATGTTAGGTCCTGGGCTGGGCTGGATGAGCTCAGAGGGCTTTGCCAGCCTCAATCGCTCTGAGATTCTATAAATAAGTGTCTTGATAATCACTGCAAGTTTTAGCTAATTAAAGCTTGCAGCAGCCACCTTACAAATCCACCCTGGAGGACTCACCATTTTCGCCTTCCAACTCAGCACACTTCTCATTCTAAGCCAGAAAAATTACTTCTAGATTGAAAATATGAAGCCTTTCAAATTAAATTATGCAATATTCATCGATAAATATCTATTAAAGGAAACATCTTACTTGATTGAGTTTCTGAAGTGGTCCTCAGCCGGATTTTTGACGGTACAACTGTTCAGCAACCAGAGATCTGCTTCACTGGAGTTCTCTGAAAGACAGAATGATACAAACTTGTGTTAAGAACGATCCAGCCTGTCAACTCCTATTTTAGAGCTTTTTTTTTAAGAAAAAACACCCTTAAACACAGCCATTACCAATAAGTTGGATCTTTATAAAAATGACTTTATAGTCAACATTTTCACAGAATCATAGAACCACGAATCATAGAATCATTAGGGATTGGAAGGGATCTCGAAAGACCATCCAGTCCAATCCCCCTGCCACAGCAGGATCCCCTAGATGACGTCACACAGGAACATATCGAGATGGGTTTTAAACATCTCCAGAGAAGGAGACTCCACAACACCCCTTGGGAGCCCTTTCCAGTGCTTTGTCACCCTCATCATGAAAAAGGTCCTTCTCAGATTGATGTGGAATCTCCTCTGTTCCAGCTCACACTGGTTGCCCCTTATCCTATCATTTGGTGCCACTGAGCAGAGCATGGCTCCATCCTCCTGACACCCACCCTTCATCATCCTCGTTGCTCTATGCTGGACTCACCCCAGCAGCTCCACATCACTCTTGCACTGAGGGGCCCAGAACTGGACACAATACTCCAGATGTGGTCTCAGCAGGGCAGAGTAGAGGGGGAGAAGAACCTCTCTCGCTCTGCTAACCACCCCCCTTCTGATCTACCCCAGGATGTTGTTTGCCCTCTTGGCCACAAGAGCACATTGCTGGCTCATGGTCATCCTGCTGTTCACCAGGACCCCAGGTCCCTTTTTCCTACACTGCTCTCCAACAGCTCAGTCCCCAACCTATACTGGTACCTGGGGTTGTTCTTACCCAGATGCAAGACTCTACGATTACATTCTTGGAAGAAGGTGGTTCCTTGTCTGTTGCGTTTTATTTTGTGTTTTAAAACACAAAAACTTAAAAAAAACCCCACACATAAAAGCAGTTTATATTGCTTTTTCTAGGTTGTTTTTTCTTTTTGAATCAGTTAATTCATGAGCCAAGATGCCACTAGATCACACATCAGGGAAAACAAAGTTAGGATAATCACAGAATCACAGAATTATTGAGGCTGGAAAATCCCTCTGAACTGATTCAGCCCAGCCCATCCCCACATCGGTCAGACTGGGGCCCTAAGGGTCACAGCCAGTCTGTCCTTAGAATCACAGAATCATAGAATCATTCAGGTTGGAAAAGACCTTTGGGATAAGCAGGACCGACTACCAACCCTGCTCTACAAGTTAACTCCTAAACCAGATCCCCCAACACTACATCTAAGAGACTTTTAAACACATTCAGGGATGGAGACTCAACCACCACCCCGGGGAGCCCATTCTAGTGCCTGACCACTCTCTCTGGGAAGAATTTCCTCCTGATGTCCAGTCTCAATCTACCCTCATCAGACAACTTCTCCAAGCCCTGGATCAGGACTGCACCACTGCCCTGACCAGTGCAGTCCAGGCTCTGATCACTCTTTGCATGAGGAAGGGCTTCCCGACATCCAATCCCTGGCAGCTTCAGGCTGTGCCCTCTCCTCCTGGTGCTGGCTGCCTCAGCAAAGAGCCTGACCCTGTCCTGACTTCAACCTCCCTTCAGGGAGTTCTAGAGAGGAAGAAGGTCTCCCCTGAGTCTCCTCTTCTCCAGGCTAAACACCCCCAGCTCCCTCAGCCTCTCCTCATCAGCCTTTCCCTTCAGTCCCTTCCCCAGCCTCGTTGCTGCTCTGGGACCTGCTCCAGCCCCTCAATCTTTTTCTTTAAATGAGGGGCCCTTAACCGTCTCCAGTATTCGAGGGGAAGCCTCCCCTCCCCTTATGTGTATTTATTTCACATAAATACACCTGGTGTTTTTGTGAAGTATATGTAGTGCTTGATCACTTGATTTTCCGAGAGTCTTTCCAATTAAAACCTCAAGTTTCTGTTCAGAAAAGCGAAGTGGAAATTCTTCCTCAATTTATCTTCCCATAGAGGGTTCCTTTAACCTCTCAATAGCTGCACGTAGATGTACAGCAAAAAGGCTGTGATGGTGATAAAAATGAGAAACCTCAAAAAAACCCCCCAAACTGTCTGGATATCTCTTACTTTATCCTTTGCAGAAACTACCCAGACCTCTCCCTGAAGTGCTCAGATGGTGCAAGAGCTGGTAATTGCTCCTCTTCATGCCTTGGGCTACCACCTGGCAAAACAAACCTGATGTGGGTTGATCCCAGCAACAATTCAACACTCTAGTTCCCAAGCAATAAACAAACTGCTCTAGAAATCAGATTAAACAACCAATTAAACAACAATTCTGCTGCACAACAAGCAAAATATTTAAGAGTATGCAAAGTGCCCTAAATCAAGTGAATTAAGTTTCACTGCTGCAGCTGCACAGGACTGAACCCCAGCCCTCAAATAAGTAATTTCTGCTGTAAATACCAGTAATCATAGAATGGTCAGGGTTGGAAGGGACCTTCAAGATCACCCAGTTCCAACCCCCCTGCACAGGCAGGGACACCTTCACTACAGCAGGTCACTCAGGGCCCCAGCCAACCTGGGAATCATGACCCAGAGCAAAACAGCTCATGCTCCAGCGCACCACCGGCCAAATTCCTTCAAGAATAAAGTTGTCTGGTTTTTTTTTAAAAAAACTTCCAGAACTTTGCTTTCTGCCTTGCTGAAAACTTAAGCACATTACCTGTGAAATACCACTGCTTGCTTGTTTGTGGAAACAGAATCACAGAATGACTGAGGGTGGAAAAGCCTTCTGAGCTCATCCAGCCCAGCACCTAACATCACCACAGTGGCCAGACCAGGGCACTAAAGGACACAGCCAGGCTGGCCTTCAACACCTCCAGGGATGGAGACTCTACCATCGCCCTGGGCAGTCCATTCTAGTGTCTGATCTCCCTTTCCCTGAGGAAGGGTTTCCTAACATCCAACTTAATCCTCCCCTGGCAGCTTCAGGCCCTGCCATCTCATCCTGGTGCTGGTTGCCTGGAAGAAGAGCCCAACCCTCACCAGACTACAACCTCCCCAGGGAGTTAGACAGAACGAGAAGGTCCCTCCATGAGTCTCCTCTTCTCCAGGCTAAACACCTCCAGCTCCCTCAGCCTCTCCTCACAAGCAGAAGCTGCAGAAATTCATAGGTTGCTTGCAAACAACCATAAGGACTGAGAAGAATGATGGGTGGATAGCTAGAACCACAAAACCTTCGAGATAACAAACTTCGCAACAAGTAGAGGCTGACCGCGCTTTATAGAGCTGGGAACAGCCCTAACGCTCACAACCCTACGCACCACCACCACTTCTAAAAGCACAGCAGGATTTTCCTCTACTTTTACCATTACGTGACCAACAGACTCGTAGGCAAGAAGGGCTTCTCAGCCCTTCAAGGAAACAAGAATGCAGACACAGCGCCCTCATGACATGGCCGCAAGCACCCAGCTTAGGCCTCACCGCCGTCATGCTCGGTGCCGAGACCCAGCCTGCTCCTCCACCACCACCTCCTCCTCCCAGTGTGTGGACCAGCACCTGGGCTCCCTCCCCAGCCTCCCGACAGTGCCCCTTCCCCGGCCTTACCCTGCCAAGCGGGCCGGGCCGCCCAGCTCCCGCCTCAGCAGCGCCCGCCCTGGGCCAAACCACCCCCATCCCTCCGTCCTTCTCTCTGTGGCCCGTGTTGTCCCCCTCCTCACTGGAATGGTACGGGCGCAGGGCCAGGGCAGCGCTACCCGAAAACAACATGGCCGACACAGCCTCAGCCCGTCAGCCCCACGGCTCCGGCGGCCATCTTGAGGGAGGGCGGTCTTGGCGCCCGCCGCCATCTTGGGTGGGGTCGCTGTGTTGGGGAGGGCTTCAACGGTGCTCCCGATTTTAGGTGGTTTCACTCGATTATTCGCAGTGTCTCCCCGTGTTGCTGTGAATTATTTTATCTCAAGAAGCTGCAGCAAGTCCCCCGTTGGTGGGGAGTAGCAAAGGGTAGCTGGTATCTCAGCACAGGTCTCTGCCTGAGGGAGAAGGGAAACTACGATCTCCCTGCAAGGGTTCCTGTGGTCCAGGCGCACAGCAGGTGCGGTTTAAGGGGTCCAGACATGAGAGTCGATTCACTGAAGAGTAGGAGAGAACCATTCACAGAATCACAGAATGTTAGAGATTGGAAGAGACCTGGAAAGATCACCTAGTCCAATCCCCCTTTGTTCGCTCTCTGCCCTGCTCAGCCCACATCTGGAATCTTGTGTCCAGCTCTGGCCCCTCAGTTCCAGAAGGACACAGAACTGCTGGAGAGTCCAGCACAGAGCCACAGAGATGATGAATGGAGCGGAGCACCTCCTTAGGAGGAAAGGCTGAGGGAGCTGGGTCTCTTCAGCTTAGAAAACAGGAGCCTGAGGGGTGACCCCATGAATGCTGATAAATACGTGAAGGATAAATATGTGGGAGCCAGGCTCTGCTCAGGGGCACCCAAAGACAGGACAAGGGGCACTGGATGGGAGCTGGAACAGAGGAGGTTCTATATCAATATAAGAAGGACCTTCTTCATGATGAGGGTGCCAGAGCCCTGGCAGGGGCTGCCCAGGGGTGTTGTGGAGTCTCCTTCTCTGGAGGCATTTTAAATCTGCCTGGCCATGTTCCTGTGCAACTGGATCTAGGGGATCCTGCTGTGGCAGGGGGATTGGACCGGATGATCTTTGGAGGTCCCTTCCAATCCTAATGTTGTGTAATTCTATGATTTTGTCTACATCTCTGGACTCTACTACAGTAAAATTAGTAGATTTTGTGGGGACTTTTTTCCAGCCAGCCATCCCCATCTTGAAAGTGATCCATGAATTTCTGTAGTTTGTGCTTAACTGCTTTCTAAAAACTTAATAAAATTCCAAATTAAAGCAGTTATTTTTCACATTATTAAGGGACAATGTTTAATCAGGTTAAATCACTCCTATTGCCAGTGGATGTCTGTGGTGGGTTCGTTTCTCAGGTGTGTTAAATGGCTTTACTTACCTTGCATATTTGCTCTGCTAGATCCAGCTCCTCATGATCTCCCATTATGGACACCTGTAGATTATAGCCACAGAATCACAAAATTATTGATTGAGGCTGGAAAAGCCCTCTGAGTGCATCCAGCCCAGACCAGCACCTAACATCACCACAGCGGCCAGACCAGGGCACTAAGGGCCACAGCCAGGCTGCCCTTCAACACCTCCAGGGATGGGGACGCCATCACTGCCCTGGGCAGTCCAGTCCATTAGGGTTAGGCTCTAATCACCCTTTCTGTGAGGAAGGGCTTCCTAACATCCAACCTAACCTTCCCCTCATTGTTCCTCTGGACCTGCTCCAGCCCCTCAATCTCTTTCTTGAAGTCAAGGACCTAGAACTGCCCCCAGTACTCCATGGGAGGCCTCTCCAGTGCCCAGTCCAGGGGGAGAATGATGTCACTAGTCCTGCTTTTCACACTATTGTTGATCCAAGCCAGGATGCCACTGGCCTTGCCTGTCACCTGGGCACCCTGTTAGCTCCTGTTCAGCTGTTTGTCACCCAGTACTGTCAGGTTCTTTTCTGCCAGGCTGCTCTCCAGCCACTCATCCCCCAGTCTGTAGCTTATAGCAACTAATTTAAGGTTCTGCACTCTGTTAGAGTAAATCTGGATTTAGGAGAAGCATAAATGGATTCTCACAAGTCCCAGAACCACTATTCCTGCAGGAAGAGCTGCTGTTTCTCACCAGTGACCCTTTATTGCTGTCGTTTATGATGTGAAATGATTTGAAACAGTCGATGGATGAGACAAGTCGCTTTGCGGTCTGCCAAGTACTTAAACTCACAAATCTTGTTTCCAAGGCAAATGACAGACAAATTCCTCCTTGGAAGCTTTTTTTTTTCCTCACTGAAGTACAGGTTTTAATCTTCAAACTTTAACAGCTTGTAAAAGTGCTGGATGATCATTTTAATTCCTCGAGGGAATGTAAAGTAAATACCTCCATTAGCAAAAAAATAAATCAGCAGGACACCACAGGACTGCAAGTTATGGAGTTCTTTACCCTTCTTTTCAGAGCTCCTGTCCCACAAATTTGAATAGAAACTCTATAGTTATCAGGCTGGTGACCAGATAGAGGGGATCACAGAAATCACAAAACATTAGGGATTGGAAGGGACCTTGAAAGAATGTCCAGTCCAATCCCCCCACCACAGCAGGATCCCCTAGGTCCAGTCGCACAGGAACATGATCATGTGGGTTTTAAACGTCTCCAGAGAAGGAGACTCCACAACACCCTGCCAGGGATCTGTCACCCTCACTGGGAAGAAGTTCCTCCTCATATTGATACAGAACCTCCTCTGCTCCAGCTCACACCCGGTGCCCCTTGTCCTATCATTGGGTGCCCCTGAGCAGAGCCTGGCTCCATCCTCCTGACACCC
>JAOXOE010032235.1:0-11216 GCA_028565055.1 Phoeniculus purpureus
ATCCCCTTACTGCAAGGCTGGAAATGACCAACAAGAAAATTGTTTTTGATTTCCAGGTGTTCTTTGGGGAAACAGGACATTCAAGCTATGCATCAAATAGTTACAACACCAACATTATTTCAATCAAGAGACCTGAAATAAACTATAAAAACTCAGACTATTCTATTTCCTCTTTAAGCTGTTGTTCAGGAAAGCACTTAATCATTTTAAGGCACACTGACTGCAATGTGGCTTACACATCTTTAAGTGCTTTATTGACTAGAGGTATATTCCCAGTGAGAGGCAAGCATCCATTGATTATGTGCCCTGTTCCACATGTCTCTTATCTTGTCCAGAGTTGCATTTGCTACTGTAATACAGTAGATTTTCTTAGTTTCGGTTGATGTTGCTTTGGAGTTTAGTGTACGTCTAGGTTTGGGCAAGAGAATGTATAATACTCTCCCTGGGTCTGGGAGAATGTATTTGCTGACGGCAGTTCCTTGCATAGGTGACAGCTTGGGATCAAGAAGGCATAAATTGCATGAAAACATGATAGAAATACACTGAATTGCTGCGCTAATTTTTTCCACAACTTTAGGATGTGACTGGATCACATATCTGTTCAAGTAACTTCGGCTGAACTGGTATGGGACAGCATCAGTAGAACATTGATTTTTGCCCTCTCAAAGTGTTTTCACAGTGATTTCTAAACACCAGTTTGCAGAGGATGCCAAGCTTTTGTCTGTATTACTATAGTGTTGTAAATCCCTTCCTCCCGTGCATTGAAAAGATGTCCAGGCAGTGGTGCTCTGAAGACCTTTATTTTACAGTGAGCCCCTTCTTACGGGCCTTTTGTCTACCCCAGTAAATTTCCACATGCTATTTTTGGTTAGTATTTGTTACTAGTTTAGTAAACTACTGGTAAAAACGGAGAGCTTTCTCAGCTTCTGTTATCTTCTCACCTTCTCTGACACCTAGTCCAGGATCTTCAGCTAGTTGCATTCCTTAGCTGAGATGTTTAACATTGCTTTTGCCTCTGATCTCTCTTTACACCTTCCAGAATCGTTTGTTTTCAGATAGTCCTGTGCTTGGGAAGCCCCTTGTGGCTAAGGCCTCCCTTGGCTAATCTGAGCAGCCCCAAACTATTTGTTTGTAATCAAAACACATAGAGAAATGGTGTGGGATAAAAGACACTTGGCATGGCATATTTGAAAGGTCACCTCTAGCAGTTCTTCTAGACATGCTCTCAGACCTGCCTGCAAGAGCTCTTGTTTCATGTGCACCGTCTGCTGCATGATGTGTAAATGTGAAACCAAAGCCTAAGTAAAAGCTTCAGTCCTTGTCGGTCCTAGAGAGTGTGATAAGTTAAAAGTCGAAGTTTTTTGCCTGAGTTTCTTTGTCCTTTATCAGCCTTGTGTGGTTTTGTGCCATGTTGGCAATGACACCGAGCCAAAGTTAAGACAAAAAATGGCGCTTATGCAACCATAAGAGTATCCACTCAATGGGCAAAACCTAGCTAAGTGTGTCTGATGTCGAAGTCAATCTTCATTCAGCCGTTTAAAGCTTGCAGATCAATTGCTTTAATCACATTGCATGCTGTAAGTCCAATGTAAAAAAAAAAATTAAAAGATTAATTTACTTAATGTGTGAAAACCATTCACTTAATGTACAGGAATTTGTATTCTTGTCCTCTGAAATCTTTTTGCATGTTCTTTGAAGGAAGATTTCCATTTATATTACATTAGGGTTGATAGAGAAGGAAAAATGAATAGCCATCTGCTAATCAGTTTGTTTCTCATAATTAAAACAAATATGCAATCTTCCTAATCTGAAGGGCATAGAGCACTAACTTTGCAGGGAGTCAGTTAATGTGTGTCCAGGAAAACTGCTTTGATCTGGCAGAAAATGACTTTGTGGAAGACAGTGACTGTGACTCCTGCTAAACATACCACGACTCTGCTCTGACTGAAGTCCTGGGTGCATACAGTGCCCAAGGTCTATAAAGAGACGTATCACTTAATAAAGTTAATTGTTTAAGGCCATGTCCCAAACCTGCTTGTATTTAAGAGTCGTAGTTGTTAGTGAACCTAACCCAATAAAACCTGCTGAAAAATAGTGTACAGCATATTCCAGGGATTGGGCAGTTTCTGGCTGTCAAAGAGCCTCAGTTTCTTGGTTGAAGATGAGAAAAATTGTAGGTTGGTTTCTGTAATCCTGCAGGCAGTGTCCCTTCCAACTCTAACCACTCTATGGTTTATATGGAACATAGGAGTTTCCATTTCAATATCAGAAGGAACTTTTTCCCAGTGAGGGTGACAGAGCATTGGAACAGGCTGCCCAGCAGGGTTGTGGAGTCTCCTTCTCTGAAGACATTTAAAACCCACCTGGATGTGTTCCTGTGCAACTTGATCTGGGGGATCCTGCTGTGGCAGGGGGATTGGACTAGATGATCTTTTGAGGTCCTTTCTAATCCCTTATGATTCTACGATTCTATACTCTAAACTAGAAGCTTTATCAGGTTCTACCAGATGATGTCTGATGAGCTCCTTTGTTTAAATAGCAATGTGATGTTGAGGTATTTCTCTCCTGAACCTAGTGGCTTCAAAATTAAAGTTGTGATGTGGACTGTGGAGGAAAGTTGGTCTGAACAAGTATTGTTGTCAGTGGCAGACACTGTACAGTCTTTCTGCACGAGCACAAAACCAAACCTATGCTCTCTTAGTGATCTCTGAACCTTGTGGTAGAATGTATCACTCATCTACAAATTTGTCACTCAGGAAGGTACAAGTGAGTAAGATGAAAAGATGTATTGTCAGTAATCCTTCCTGATGTCTAAATTAATGAAACAGGTGTTGAAAATTTTCAGTATTACCTTTTAAGCAAATAAACATGTCAGCTTTAAGGTGCACGTGGGCTGTACTAGACCAGCCAGTGTCCTGATGCACGAAACATTTCCAATATGAAAACACTGATGTGAGAGGGTAAACGTAGTGGAATCGCCTTGTTAAAGTGTTGGTAAAGGTAATAATTTTCCTTGTCAGCATCCTTGGAGCAAAGAATACTTTTAAAATCTGTAGTAACTCTTGCAAAAAACTATTTCAGCAGGTAAACTTAGCAGTACCACTCAACGACCTATTTTATTGCTGCTGCTCTCATCAGGCACGATTGAGTACAGTAGCTTGCAAAGTGTTTTCTGATGGATGAGACATGCCTTAGATGCCAAAGAGCAGCTATAGAACTTTATCCATACATCACCAGTACCTGTGAGATCTGTGTAGCCCAGAGCTGACTTCCAAGCTTCATACAAGCTTGAGCAGATGGGAGGGAGTGAGGACCCAGGAGCTCACAGAGAGCTTGGAGAGAGGAGGACTGTGGCAGCTGGGAGGGAGGTAACACGATGGTTCTCTCCATAAAGTTTTGGTTGCAGTAGTTTTACACTGCTTTTGAATTGTATGTTGTGCTATTTGCTGTTTTTTGAGTTTTTCTGCTCTGGGTATCAATCAGCAATCCAATTTTTCTGTCAATTTAGTGTGATGATAACAGTGATTGTTGCAGCAAATAAATGCCTAAGTGGTGAATACCGAGGAGCGGAAAATAAACTCTTGTGTTTTGTTTGGCTTTTCTTTACCCTGCTGCTCTGGCAGAAAGCAGATCTCTGGCTCAAGCACGGCAAACCATTTCAGAGTTGGTAGCTCATTGTATCAAGTCTGTGCAAGTTTAGCAGTGCCAGTTGGACTGGGTCTGCTGTAAGACTGTGGATGAGACTCATTTTCTAACATAAATTTAGAAAATGTCTGTCAAATTTGAATAGAAAGATGAAAGCTCATTTCTGTGTTGAAAGCTTTTGGAAAGCTACAGCTTAGTGACATGCCTCCTTCCCTGCCTTCCCCAGACTTTTGGGCTGCAGTCATGTTTCCTACCTGGAAAGCAAGGAGGCACATTTTTCATTAGGGGCACAGAGGTGCTCAGAGGCACTTGTTAAAGAAAACTTGTAGTCACGCAGAAAGATTTGGGCTTGGGAGAATAATTTTATATGCTTTGGCTTTTGAATATTCAGCATCAAAGAAACAGCTGAGTTGATGGAAGGATGTGGTATTTAATACAGACCTCATAGAAAGACAGTAGTGTATTTTTTCCTGTCTTCATGTTGACATGATAATTACATGGACTAATCAATGATATAACGTGACCTTAAAATCACAGAGACATTTGTGTATTTCATGACTTTTCAGATATTTACTTTCTTTTGAAGTAACTTCTCAGATTCTTCAATTCCTAAAGAAATTCTTGATTCATGGTAAATATCAGCTGCTTTACACTTGGAAGGGTGTGGATGAGTATTTGAAAATTAAGATAGATCATCCTCTGAAACAGGCCGGCGTTTGTTCATTTTCTCAGCGTATTTTTAGAGGTACTATATGAGCAGGAAAATGGCATTATGTCAGTTCATACAGGAACAAAACTGGCTTGGATAGAACGTGCTAAACTGAAATAATCATAACTTTGTTCTCCAGCCTGTCTGAACTGGAGCATTTTCTATAGTTCTCCTTTGATATCTAACTTCAAGACTCTCCTAGGTGCCCTTGAATACATCCATTTTTGCAATCCCTGTCAACAATTCAGGGGTTTCCCTCCATTTCCTATATCGTAAGAAAGGCACGATAAAGCAACTATCACAGAAAAGAACTTTCTCATTACCTGTTTCGTTGGAGTGAAGCTAAATAAGATCGTCTCCAAACGCCCAGCTCTGATTTTGAAAAGTCTTCTCTCTCCTTTTGTCCTGTCAGTGAACGAACCAGTCTGTCTGTAGCATCTCAGCTGATGCCTGTTGCTGATTATCCTACAGCCTCCAACAAACAGATGTTCAGGTATCTCTGTTTCACCATGAAGCTCATGGGTAAGAGCAGAGCGGTATAGCGAACCTTTCCATAGAGGACAGAACTGTAATTACTGGCTGAGAAGTGACTCGTGTAGATCATATGCACAGACGTGAATTCCAAGTTCTACATGCACTTCTGACTTCAACATGTTTTGTGTCCAGAAGGAATATTTGTTTTTAAGGTTTGTTTTGTCTTGCTGTTATCACTGCTTAGAACAGGCTAGTGAAGGCTTTGGAGGCATTTGAATTGCGGCTCCAAGAAATTTAATTTCTACACCAAATAAGATTTGGTAATATCTTTAGCTAGTAAAAAGGAACCTTGTAAGGAAAGGAGTGCATCAGTTTAATGTTCTTATGGTAATTACATATTTTGGGGTGACATTTAATAGACTGAAGTTCACTGCTGTTCATTTTATGCTTTTGTGTGAGGATTGCTGGAGAAGAACCTGTACTTAACATTTTGAGATGCCACAAAAGAGGAGAAAATTATACCCCTTGGCTATGCTCTTTTGATCTTGTATCTTTACCAAGGTGAAAATGTAGTGTATGTTCAAATGTTAGCTACAAATTACATCTAGATTACTTTTGTTTTGGACCTGCAGAGAAATTGGTCATTCGGTCTGCAGAAGTATTTCTTATGTGAATGAGAATTGTTTTGGCACCTATCAGCTCAGTCTTTGAACTTTCACGGTTATTTACACCATGAAATCACCTTACAGCAGCCAGAAACTTATCTGAAGCAGAGATATTCAGTTGATGTTAAATCAGGTTATTCCTGGCTTTTGATGTAATCTGTAGAGGAAAGATTTGTGGCTTTATTTTACTGTTTTACATGAAAGAAACACCAACACATCTGTGACTTTTAAATTGGTATAATTAAGACGTGTCCAAAGAATCATAATGTGGGTACAAGTCTCAAATGTGGGTACAAGTCTCAATTTTAATCAGTGAAAACGAAGACCAGTTGGATTTACCTGCTATATTTTTTTTTTTAAAATCCCTTTACGTTTTAGCATTTGAGTGGACAGATACCAATAGCAAAACTTAAGGTTTCTGGCACCGGCACCTATGGGAGAACACGGTGTCTATGTGATGTTTCTTGAGCCTTCATGAGGAGCTTTCTACTATAAAATTAAGTTGTCAATACACAGAACAAAAGCGAACCCATTGTCTTAGATTTACATACGTAAAACTCGAGATAGCCTTGACATTTTTTCTCAGCCCCATGAAAATCTCATGGGGCTGAGAGGTCTCCATTTTCAAAAAGCAAGAAATGTGTGCCCCAGGAAATATAACTAGCAGAAGGTGAGGGAAAAACGGGCAAAGAAAGAACTTGGATGCCGGTAACAATGGAGCCTCAGAGGGATCGTTAACAGTAATTTCCCTTCTTTTCAGACATTCTGCAGAGTAGCAGGAATCTCTTCAGGGAGGCTTTCTTCTGTTGTTGAGAGAAATTATGGGCTGATGCTTTTGGAGAAAAAGCCTTTTCTTGGATGATCCTGTGGGAAGGGAAGCTTTACTGCAACTCCTCCAGTACGCAGCCAATAAAGATGAACAATTACTATGAATGTATCTCAAAATGTAGAGTGTTAAAATGCATCATAGGCTAAGATTTGCATGGAGGAAAAAGGGGAAGAACACAATTGTTTGACTAAATTACTCTCTGATACAAATGGGGTGCGTCTGCTGAGATAACTACTTCTGCCAGTTATGGGTCTGGCCCATTTTTCATTGCTTATGCTTGAGTGTCTAGTGTACAACAAGGGCCACACACTTGCTGATGGAAATTAATTGGATTCGTTTGCTGGGCAGAACCACACCAGAGAATTCTAATTGTCTGTTTTTCAAACCGTACTGTATACTCTTCTTATACAATATTTACTTTCTATATTAACCATAACACCAATGTGTGCTGCTGAAATGAGACCCTAGAATCTCAGCCTAGCACTAATCTACCCAGCAGAAAAGATCCTTTAGTTCACACCATCTTAAGAACAGGGGCCAACAAAAGTGGCTGCAGGTTGAAGCAGAGTCCTCAAACAGGTCATGATGAAGAGCTGTATTAAGTGGACTGATTTGTTCTTGAAAACAATCGAGTCTATTGGAAATCCAACCAAATTAAAATTGTAGTGAGTTTGGATCATATTCAGTCATTTAATCTAGCAAATAATTTTTGTCTATTTTCAAATAGAACAGGATTATACACTTCAAAAACTAACAAAAGTAATGAAGAAAAGCTTTAGAGTTTTACATCCAAATAAGTAGAAGAGCTCACGTTGAAATTGCCACTTACGAACTTGTTCTTCCTCTTGTGGGGTAGTGTGAGTTAATTTGGGCTTTTGTTTTGATTATTTTTTCATTACAAAAATGAGAATCAGTTGCATTTATCACGTCTGTCACAGTACTTTTTAGACTTGGAAGAACCCTATTAATTAAAAGGAGTGGTAGTATAATATGAAATATTATATATGAAAGACTCAGCAGTTTCAGTTCATTTGAAATGGACACTAATTGTTTGTAGAATAGAAAGGAAACATCAGACTCTTTCCCACTCCTTTAGATGATGAATTGTGTTATTAAAATGTTTCTTCAGAGTGTCTTGCAGTGTCAGAAATCAAAGGTCATAAAGGTAAAGGCAGGGTTTATTTGTTTCTGCCCTGCTGCTCTAATTAAAGGGTCAGAAGCAACCAGAGTGTCAGTTCGCTTTGGTTCTCAGCAACCCTCTATGATTTATCCTAGAAAGGGTTGTAGAGAAGACAGGGTAAAGTAGCAGTACCCTTCTGGCTGCTGATCATTTGAATTCTTTGATCTTGAATGGTTGATATTTTTCTGCTTTGCAAGAGGTAGAAGCAGAGCACAACTAAATAATGTGTGTTTAAACAAGCATGCATCTGATTTAGTGTGAAGGACAGGAAGGAGAAGCTCTTGTGATGAGTTGCAGAAACAAACAAGTAGCAGTCAGTTCATAAATTCCTGCTTAAATATTGCTTTAATGTTTAAATTGGTTTTGACATTATTCAAATATATATATGCTTTTGAATGTCTTTGTTCTTGCTTTCCTATTTAAAAAATACTCTGCAGAAATATAAAGGTGGGTTAAAGCTAGTTGAGTGTAGTAACTGTAACTTCCCTTTGGGATCCATGGGGAAGCGGTTGTCTCTCAGGAGCCAGCGGGAGTGTTTATGGACTGGAAGGTGGCATGTGGTTTGTACCAGCGCATCTGGCCTACGATGTTTTTCTGGTGTCATTGCAGGGTGATGTGCTAGAGGAATCTTGGGGGGTGTTGCAATGTGCTACAACTACCTTCTTTTCATTGCCTTGTGATTCTCAGTAATTTGTGGCATAGGGTGGAAGCTGTGCAGATGTGTTCTGCTCTGTATGTGCAGATATTTACGTATGTCTAAGCAAAACTAACTGTATGCGGTAGGTAGTTAATTTGCCTCATTCCTGTTCATTTACAGATCTCATTGCCACAAGCACTGAGGTTAAAGGCGTAGAGATTCCAGAAATGATTATACTGTCATGGTTAAATGTCAGTTGTATATGGGTTGAGGTTAGGGAAGACACAAGAATTTGCTCACTTGGTTGATGGAGATGGTTTGCCTGCTGGCTGTCACGTTTCAGTGCTTTATTACCCTGTTCTGCATCTGCTATGTGCAACTGGGTGAATTGCCTGAAAAGATGAGTAGAGTGGGTACCTGAAAGTTCACCTCCTAGTTGCATCTTCAGATGATTAGGTGAAGCCATGTTATTTGTTGACTGCAGAAATGCTAAACACAGTCTGTGTTCAGAGTGTGGTTAGCTGCCTTGTTCTTACAAGGAAGGACTGACATTTGGAGCTTTTCAGCTGTCGTCTTGAATCTTAATATCTGATATAAATTACAAAGACCTGTTGCCTTATTTCGAGCTCGTACCCGAGATTCTGTAGCTTCTTGTTAAGAAGCTAGAAAAAGCGTTTCAACCACTCAAATCTTCTGTAAATTCATGTGAAAAATGATGGCGTTTCTAACTGCTTCCTGATTGTTAGAAATGTGACTCGTGGGGTCGTTTTGCTTGAAGATGGATGATGCAAATTAGTGTTGCAGCTGCAGAAGATCCGGGTGCAGATTTTGGTTAATTTGTGGAGATTCTTATTTAGAATAATGAGCTATTCCATGTGGCCTGATCTGCTTCTATTATTTATGTTGTAGTTGCTATTGAATAGTGTGAGCACAAAACTATCATACCTTAAAATTCAGCTCTTGATGTTTTTTTACCACTGTCAAATTTTGGGGGGAAAAAAACCAGGGAAAATGTGATCAAACCTGAGTTAAAGAGGAACTTTAATCATGGACTGAGGCCTGAAAACAGGCTCACGTAATGAAGGCTGTTACGGAGGAAATGATGTTCTCTGGTGGTACATAAGGCACAACGAATATGCCAGGCAGGTTGCTAGCAACAACCTTGTTAAGACATTAAAAAATTTATCCTTTAGAGAAGAATAAAGGAAAAAATTTAGATGGAGTTGCTCAGAGGTGGTGACTGCAGCACCATTGAAGCAAGTGGAACATGTTCAGGCTGTAGCTAGGTAACAGAAGTGGGCATTATATCTTACTCATTATTCTCATTTGTGTGGAACATATAAAGTGTTCTGGGACACCCAAATAGCAGTGTCATGGTTTAACACCAGGTGAGCCCATAAAATTATAATCTGCTCAGCAGTGCACATGGAAACGTCCTCCCACCCCCTGGAGGGGGAGAAAAGAGGTAAAGCAGACACACATCTCCAGAAACTGGAATTGGAAATAGTAAACTGAATAAATTCTTTAACAAAGTTTAATAAAGTAGGGAAAAAAACCCAAAAAAAGGGAAAGGAAAGGGGGGAAAAAGGAAAAAAGTGTTCTTCCTCAATTCAAGTCCACCCCTCCCCTGTCCAGACCTCATAACCCCTGATTCCTAAGAGATGCTAGAAGCCATGGATGAGGTGGGAGTAAGAAGGAAAGACTGGGAATCACCTAGGCAAAGCACACATGTTCAATTTAAGCTGTTTCCTAGGCTACAGTCTGAAAATTGCAGGAAAGGATGGAGATAGCCTTCCCTTTTATCTTCCTCCTAAAAAGGGATAGGAGGAAAAAGGGGTGGTAGGAGCAGTGAAGCAGAAGGACAGACAGGCTGCAGCGTGCGAAAAACTAGACTCCCAAGACACACAAACAGGGAGGGGGTACCAAGAAGAAGGGAAAAGGAATATCCTGACCCCAAAATCTGTCTGGCCCACTCCACCTGCTCAACCTGTCCTTTGTGGCAGCCACTTCTCCCCTTCACTTCAGCACCCCTGCCCTGCCCAAGCTGCTGTGCCCTGGAGGGAAAAGTAAACATCCCCACAGCTGAGATAAGTTAACTCCTTGTATGCTGAAGAGTTTGATGCAGGAATACCATAAGCAAACATGATTTCACCAAATCCAGAATACTCCACCCCTTATTCCTGCATGAAACTCTCTTACTAAATGGAGAATGATCCTTCCATATATCATTAATTCCAGCAATGGAAATTGTATCAGATCAGAGGAAGATTAAAGTCTCTCAGTCAGCGTCAGTCTCCCTTGTGGTATGCATTGAATCTCTCCATCTTCCTGCATCACCTATAATGTATTTCCTTGTCCTTGGGCCAAAACAACTCCACGAATAGGCCTCCCTTCACCTGCAGCTTGAGTGACCCACACAGCCCTGCATGAGGTACAGGGTATGCCTCCAACCAACCAGTGGTTGCCTCCACCATGGTTAGCACATACCACTTACCCTGATGAGTCTGAGGAAGGGTGATATAATCTATTTGCCAGGCCTCCCCACATTTATACTTAGACCATCTTTCCCCACACCACAAGGGTTTCATCTGTCTGGCCTGTTTTATAGCAGCACATATATCACAGTCATGGATAACCTAAGTTATAGCGTCCATGGCTAAATCCACTCCTCGGTCTCGAGCCCATTGATAGGTAGCATCCATACCTTGGTGACCAGAAGTATCGTGGGCCCACCGAGCTAGAAACAATTCATTTTTATGGTCCCAGTCCAGATCTGTTTTGAAAATTTTAGCTGCTTGGAGACTTAGTTCCTGTTCTTCAGTAGCCTGGCATTTAGGTACATGGGCATCTACATGACGCACCTTCACCTTCAATCTTTCTAGCTGGGCGGTGATACCCTGCCATAGATCAGCAGCCCAGACTGGTTTGCCTTTACGCAGCCAGTTGTTCCCCTTCCAGTCTTTAAGCCATCCTTAGAGTGCATTGGCTATCATCCATGAGTCGGTGTAGAGGTAGAGCAATGGCCATTTCTCTCGCTCTGCAACATCCAAGGCCAGTTGGACAGCTCTTACCTCTGC
>JAOXOE010032236.1:0-11214 GCA_028565055.1 Phoeniculus purpureus
ACATAGGAGGTTCCATATGAATGTGAGAAGGAACTTCTTCCCAGTGAGGGTGACAGAGCACTGGAACAGGCTGCCCAGGGGGGTTGTGGTGTTTCCTACTCTGGATATGTTTAAAACCGGCCTGGATATGTTCCTGTGTGACTTGGTTTAGGTGATCCTGCTGTGGCAGGGGGATTGGACTAGATGATCTTTTGAAGTCCCTTCCAATACCTAAAGTTCCGTGGTTCTATGATCCTTCTCTGTATCCCTGTGCATCCTACCTGGGTTACCATTAATGTTATGGGCCAGAGACCCTGACTATATTTCAACCAAGAGCTTTTAGCTAAAGTGTCAGATACAGAGGGAGGGTTTAACAAACACATTGATTAATCTGCAGGCAAGGAAACAACTGACTCAGTCTGTGGAAGAAAGGCAGAGAGACTTTTTAATTCACTCCCCCTACCACACATAAGAGAAAAACTCCACACAAGAGTTAGACGGAGGCATAAGGAGTTTTGTCCCACTGCTCCTACACTGAACTGAGATGAAAATATCCTTTGTGTCCATTGTAGACCACTTTTCACCAGGAACCAGTTGGGAAAGGTTCTGCTGTGTCTTTAAACTATTTTCTTTATATAAAATGACAGCCCATATGCAAGTATGTCCCTTTTCACTTCAAAGTGAGACAAAATGCACACTACAGCAAACTCTTACTGACTGTGCCCTTGGTTAGACAAAGCTCTGTCAATACTGGTTACTTTTGCTAGTTCAGTTTTTGATCTATTACACAGTCTTATTGAATGAGGACGTGGATTAATTGAGACTAAAATGAAGAGGAAGGGTCGTATCTGTTATGCTGAAATGAAGGAGGTCCATAGTTCACGTATTTTTAACACCTTCTGCATTATTGAGGATGGCATGGTGTCTAGAAACACTGCCCTGGGGAAAACACCAAGAAACTAGTTCCTTGTGTAGATTACACACACACACACGGTTATTCACGTTTACTACAATTTTATCAAGACGATATTATTCCTACAGCTTCACCTTGTGTGTCGTAACCAAGGACAACTGTAGCAAACAATCAAAACATTCTTGTTTATGCTAATGTTTTCTCTTTATTTTGCTTTTCATTCAGCAAACAGGGTTGCACTAATCTTCCTCAGCAACAGGAACACTTCAGTCTATTAACAGACCTGGATGTTCAATGTTTGGGTATCAAATCAAGTTAAGCATGTGTCTTATTCCAGAATTAAACAATAATAAAAAGGAACAGAGGGTAAAACTATTTAAAAACATAAATTAGATTTACAGTAACACAATGACTAAAAATTATGAGATCTGTGAACATTTGTAAATACCTAGTTAGTTGTTTCTCCCATGTTTGCAAATAATATATAAAAGGACACCAATCTAAGGCAGGGAATGAAATGCACGAACTAGATTCACAAGGTAATGAGTTGGGTTTTAATCAGAGCTGTGTATAGTTCCTCAGAGAAAAGGAAGGTGGCCAGAAAGGCTTCTGTAAGGGCTGGCAGCACGGACTGAGCTCTGAAAATTACCTGCTGCAGTGAGAGCCCTAGATCCAGTCGCCACATGGGGAACCCACAGGTACTGCTGAAATGCTTGCTGGCAGTGTGTAACCACTCCTTAAAAAGCTGGCAGAGACCCATGTGTCCCTCTACTCCAACATGTACACCCAATAACTGTGAACTGAAACTGTGCTGCCGGGAATGGAGACATAAAGTGAATGGTTAACTAAGAGGGCAACTAACCATCACAACTCCGTGGCAAATCAGAGAAAGTCTTCACTGCTGAAAGGCTTTTAGACCTCAGCTAAATGCCTTACACTTAATACTATAGGTCAACTCTGAGTTATTAACAGAAGATATTAACAGAACAATCTACCCCTTTCCTGTCTACGCATTGAGATACTTGCTTCATTTTTTGAAGGACGTGATTTAAGGTCCCCTGTAATCTGAATGTCATCCTTTGCAATGCTACCCTACTTCCTACAAGTGGTTCCTCTTTCTTACAGAGGCACCTACAAAACAGAGAAGAGCAGGTACCCAAAATGCAGATTTTATTCTAACCAAAACTCACCCATCAGTCTGGCAGACCAAAGTAAACACAATTCTGGATGTCAGGAAGGAATACTAAACCACAAAACCGATTCCTAAATTGGGCGAATATTTCTTTTTAGAAAGATAACCTGAAATGTGCACACACTCAAAAAGGGAAAACCTCCCACTCCAGAGTACCCAGAAAGGGGTCACTCATTCACAAGGGATGAGGGGCCACTCAGGGATATACCCAGAAGAAATATTCACTTACCAAAGGTGAGTTTCCATCTAAACAAGTAGAACTAAAGGATAGTAAATGTCACTCTGATCTTCAAAAAGGGTAAGAAGGAGGACCCAGGTAACTATAGACCTGTCAGCCTCACCTCCATGGAGACAAAACTATTCTTGATGCTGTCCCTAGGCACATCAAAGGGAAGTCATGCTTGACCAAGCTGATAGATAGCCTTTTATGAGGGCATAACCAGGTGGGTAGATGATGGCAAAGCACTAGATGTGGTCTATCTTGACTTCAGTAAGGCATTTAACACGGTCTTCCACAGCGTCCTCGCATCCAAACTGAGCCAGTGTGGTCTGGACAACCAGGTAGTGAGGTGGATCGTGAACTGGCTGCAGGATGGAAGCCAGAGAATAGTGGTCAATAGGACAGAGTCTAGTTGGAGGTCTGAATCTAGTGGAATCTCCCAAGGGTCAGTACTGGGACCAGTCCTATTCAATCTATTCATTGATGACTTGGATGAGGGATTAGGGTGCACTGTCAGCAAGTTTGCTGACAACACAAAGCTGGGAGGAGTGGCCGACACCCAAACTGAGGCTTGGCTGCCATTCAGCAAGACCTGGACAGGCTGGAGAGCTGGGCAGGGAGAAATTTGATGAAATTTAATAAGGGCAAGTGTAGAATCTGGCATCTGGGCAAGAACAATGCCAAATACCATTATAGGTTGGGGACTGACCTGTTGTAGAGCAGTGTAGGAGAAAGGGACCTGGGGGTCCTGGTGGACAGCAGGATGGTCATGAGACAGCAATGTGCTCTTGTGGCCAAGAGGGCCAATGGCATCCTGGGGTGGATCAGAAGGGGGTGGTTAGCAGATCGAGGGAGTTTCTTCTTCCCCTCTACTCTGCACTGGTAAGACCAGAATGGCAGTGGTCAGCAGATTAAGAGAGGTTCTTCTCCCCCTCTACTCTGGACTAGTGAGACTACATCTGGAGTACTGGGTCCAGTTCTGGACCCCTCAGTTCAAGAAGGACAGGGAGCTGCTGGAGGGTGTCCAGCGTAGAGCAATGAAGATGATGAAGGAAGTAAGACACCTCCCTTACAAGGAAAGGCTGAGGGAGCTGGGTGTCTTTAGCTTGGAGGAGACTGAGGGATGATCTCATTAATGTCTATACATATATGAAGGGTTGTTGTCAGGAGGATGGAGCCAGGTTCTTTTCAATGTCGTCTGGTGATAGGACAAGGGGCAATGGGTGTGAGCTGGAACATAGGAGGTTCCATATGAATGTGAGAAGGAACTTCTTCCCAGTGAGGGTGACAGAACACTGGAATGGGCTGACCAAGGGGATTGTGGAGTCTCCTTCTCTGTAGACATTTAAAACCGGCCTGGATATGTTCCTGTGTGACTTGGTCTAGTGATCCTGCTGTGGCAGGGTGCTTGGATTGGATGATTTTTCATGGTCCCTTCCAATCCCTGATGTTCTGTGATTCTCTGACCTGTGTCTGCAGATGAGGGTCTGGTCAGTCATGTTATGATGCTTTTAGAGGCATTGCTTTCTTGTACATGGATTATGTAATCTAAGACAAAACCAGGTATCTGGTATGAAATAAAAATGGGATCAGTACTGAGTGATGTGGTTACAGACAGGGGCTACTTGTCACTCGTGGGTTAAAACTTAGACTGTCAGTGAAGCTCAAAGGCATCTTGTCTCTTTGAGAGCAAAATTAGAGTTGTTGTGCATGGTGTTCAGAAATAGCACAGTATGTAAATGCAATTAAACCAGCATCATTGATGACTCTTAAGAGAGTATGACAGCAGAATCAGCCTTGGGAAAGCTGTGGCTGTGACTGAGGCCGCTTTTTGCTTCCCTCATGGAGTAGCTGCTCACTAGGGAATAAGACATGAACATTCCTAATGGCTATGGTCTTTTGCCCTTCATAGCAATGTTGTGGGTTTTAGGCTGCATCCCAGTTTTCTGTTGAGGCCTTTCTTGTACCCACCCACACATCACTGGATGAGCCAGGTGTCTACTCCCAGCACTGCTGTGGGATATCCCAGAGCCACAGAAATTAGGGCACTGAGGGCACAGAAAGACCATTTCAGTTCCTCATGATCAGGAGAGCCACACCATCATTTTCCTAATGTATTTGCCCAATGTGCCTTTAAAAGCGGTAGTTGTAGCCATATTTTCTTCCTTGCTGTATGTTAAGGCATCACAATTTGTTCTGCCCTCAGCGAGCAGAAATTGCTGCTTGTCCTTTGCACAGCAAACCTGCCCATATGCCCTGACTCTTAAAAGGCTCAGCTGCACTTTCTGGCTGCTTCCCACATGATGCTTTCTCCAAAATACAGCCTGCCTTTGGACATCTCGACCTAGCTACTCTTTCTAAAACCTTGTGTTGGATCTAAAGCTGATTTGAATTTGTGAATATTTTTGTTCCTTTTTGTCCTAAAGGCTGTGCAAACGTTTGTGGAAGGTAATCTCACCTCAGCAGCTACATTCAGCGTTGTGCACCCACCTACCTAGGATTTTCTTCTGCCTAGCACTGTCATCTTCTGAAACGGTGCAAGAAATATGAGTAAAGGGTTTGTTATGTTAAAGGTGAGGAAATCAAGGTGTAGGGCGGGCTATTGTCAGTGTATTCAGTCACTATGTGGGAACCAGTTTTCCAAAACCACAGGATTAATGAGGATTCAAGATAAAGATCCAGACAGAAAAGAACTGTCCTACTTTGGAAATGTCTCGAGCACTCTGGAAAAATACGCAACAAAAAGTACCAATTAGGATGCTGATGTTCCGCTGCTCTGGGCTTGGGAAAGACACTGACAGCTGCTGCCAGTACTTAGGAGATTTCAGAGAAAACTGAAGAATATGGAGTCTGTTAGGGCCTCCCGGGAATGACAGCTGATGGACATACAATGGGCACAAAGGACAGACCCTTTACTGGGTTTTAGAAGTTACCCTTCCTAGAAGTTAACAATAGGAACAGGAAATGGTAAGGTGATCCTGGCTGCTAATGCGAGTGCACCCGTGGGGAGAAGGGAACTGAGCAGGAGAAAGGCACTGAGAAAGCAGTAGCCATGAGGGAGGTGTAAGGGAACTGTAAGCAGTGAATTAGGTGTGAGACTGTGAAGCAGTAGGGAAGTTATACTTTTAAAAGCCAGTTTAAGTTTGAACTGGAGACCCAAGATTCTCTCACTCCAGATTGCCTGGGAAGCAGTAGTTGCAAACAGCAGCTGACTTGTGGTATTTGCAATCTTTGCTGTCTCTAAGGGTTTCCTCCTTCCATTTACCCATTTCTGGGCTCATGAGCCTGTTCTCATTACCAAGTACAAGCTCTGTTCAAAGCTATTGATATATTGATACCACCACAGAACTTTTTGAATGTTGTGCTAGCACGAAAATTCTTACGACACCTACCTAAGGTCTGCTTAGAAACTTTACCTATATTTGAAGGACTTTGGTAGGCAAAAACAATTTTCACAGCATTCTCAGAAAGTTTCTGGTCTTTGGTGCAAGCCCTAAGGGAGTGCTCCTGGGGGTACTGGCAGAAGTATCTGTAACTGTAGGCTGAGCTTGGTAGAATTTAACTTCTACAGCACAAAACACACTGACGATGGGCAATGGTGCTTTCTCTTGCTCATTGGTTCTGCTTTTACATTCCTTCAATTCTCAAATGGTGCTTGAAGTGCTGGAGAGGGGACAGAGGTGGCTACCAAGCCAGTAAAGGATTTGGAACAAGTGTTGCATGAGGAATGGCTGAGGGATCTGGGGCTGTTCAGCCCGAAGAAGAGGAGATTGAGGAGAGACCTTCTTGCTCTATATAACTATTTGAAAGGAGGCTGTAGAGAGGTGAGGGTTGGTCTGTTCTCCCTAGTGGCCAGTAATAGGACCAGGGGAAATGACCTTAAGCTACACCAGGGGAGGTTCAGGTTGGATGTCAGGAGGAATTTCTTTCCTGAAAGAGTTGTCAGACACTGGAAAGGCCTGCCCAGGGAGGAGGTTGAGTCCCCATCCCTGGAGGTGTTGAGGAGAAGGGTAGATGTTGTGTTGGGGCAGATGGTTTAGTGATGCTGATAGGGCTAGGAAAAGGTTGGACTTGATGATCTTGAAAGTGTCTTCAGGCTAAAACTGTTCTATGATTCTATGATTGGTCCAGTTAAACTTCAGAAATCTTAGGCAGGTTAGAAACAAGTTAAAACCTAATGCTAGAAATATTTTGGTGGAAAGAAGTGAGCTTTGAAGAAGAGAGCACTCACAGAGGGAATAGGTTGAAGTTGGTGACTTAAAGTCAAAAAATGTGAAGTAATAAGGCAAATCCTAAATGAGTCCAGTCAGTTCCTAATCCCTGCAGAAAATCCTCCAGTGATCTCCCAGGCAGCTGTTCTAACAACAGGCACTTAGAAGCATTTAGAACGTTACTTTTCTTCAATTTTAGTAGTTTCCCTCACCTAAAATGCTTGTAGGAAGCTGGGTTTAAGAAAAATACCTCAGTATATGGTTCCATGTTATTTTATGTGGGAGATGATTCTCTGCAAAAAGCCCTTAGCCCGAAGAGTGCTGTCTGAGATAGATGTGAAGGGATAGGGTCCAGAAGCATCACCTTCCCGCAGTCTGTTTGGATGGGATGAGAAGAAAATGTCATATTTACTTTGACTGAAGGTTGAGTGCTAAACGCAAATAATAAAAACCTAGTGATATGACAAAAATTGAAGGCATGCACCTATGTGAAATAAATCATAGATATGTATGTATCATCAGGATTTAGCCCGGCCTGGAAGGCGGTCACGCAGTTTTTGGAGGAAAGATCCCCACGCGTGGCCCAGCACTGCGATAAAGAATGCCTGCTTCATCACTCCAGTTACTGAGTTTTCACTGTGTCACCAGCACTAAACAGTGTCCAAGCAGCCTCTTTGTGTAATCTTTGAGGCCTGGATCTGAGTAATAATTGTGAAACTTAATGTCAAATCCCAAAGGTAAAATCAAGAAAAGCTCAGCTAGTGTCTGCATTGCCATGTGGGGCAGCCGGGGAGATGGCAAAGTGGGGCAAAACAAAACCAGAAAGAGTCAAGGGAATCCCAATCAGGTTGCGAAGGAGGGAAAAATGTGGGCTGATATAGCACAGGGGATGTTCTCTACGGCAGCACGCACAGTGCGTTGGAAATCACAAAGATATTTGTCAGAGGTTGCTCACTATAGGAACTCTTTACTCTGCCCCTGTTCTCTGTACAAATTCCTATTTGGCCTCAGTGGAAGATCTTCCTCTTGTCATTATCAGCCGGAGGACCATCGCTATGAAGGACTTTGTCAATTAGTTCCCAGTGTCAGTCATTACCCAAATAAGCTTTACTCTACTCGGAATTGCATTCTTTCTGTTGGTGCACTTTGCTCCCTTACTAACACACCTGTTTAATGACAGCAAACCCTGCCAGAGAAGCCTTGAAGGCTCCATCTCTTCTTTTGTAACCCAGAAAGACCACAGGAAGCAGTGGGTCATCTTGCCTCTGCGCTTTTGTTAATGTACCTCATTGCCCAATGCCAAGGACTTGCAGAGAGCTTAAGGAATTGAATGTCTGCTTTCCCTTTACTTATGTTAATGGACACACTCATTCTGGGACACAGATGTAAGTCTCCATCTCACTGCATATTAGGGAAGCCAGTGTCTACAGTGCTTGGGCTTTATGCAGTGGAGGCTCTTCCTAACAGCATAGGAAAGCTGAGACAGTGAATACAAAAAGCAGATGATTCTTTTTCTACAAAGAATATACAGGAGAACATTTCCATGGAGACATTCCTCACATCTTTTTCCTTCCATCTCTTAAAAACTGTGAGAATTTCTGCTCAGAAATTAATGTTAAAATTGTACCTGAAAAGTCAATCACTGCCTAGTGTGTGTTCGACTGGAGTAGGGGATAGTGTCCTTCACTGGAAATCTGAAGATGGTGCTGTACCCAACGTTGCACTGCAGCCTTCTGTGAGCAACCTCTATCAATAGCATCCAAGAGCAGCTTCTTTGGAAAAGCTCCTGGAAACGTCCCTGTGATAACCTAAGCAGCCACTGAGTGTCAGCTTTGCTCTACAAAGCTAGCTGAGAAACTGGGTGGATGACTGAAAGAGGAAGGATGCTTGGCCCTTTAGGAGAGCTCAGGTGTAACAACTGGTAGGATTCTCGTTCTAAACTGAAAAGCTTTAATGCACTCACCTGCTTTAATAACACAGCGCTCAGCCTCTATGACCTGCAGTTTCTCTCTGATATAAAGTGAGGATCACATCTCAGTTCTAGGAAAGGGAAAGACTGCATTTCTTTCTGCTGTTGACTCAGCTGACAACAGCCATGTTAAATCAGGGATGGATTTGAACCAGTGACTCACAAGGATGAACCAATGGGCACCAAAGCAATGCTTCAATATCTCCCTTATTTCTAATTAGTGGCTGGCTCTCCCAATGCAGCAATTCTTCTCTTTCCTTCCTCTGTGATTAGAATCACAGAATGCATTGGGCTGGAAGGCATCCTTAAGGGTCATATAGTCCACCCCCCTGCAGTGAGCAGAGACACACATGATGAAAAGTCACACTTACTTGCAGTATATAGTTCTCCTGATTTGTCTCTTGTATTACAAGAGAAAGCCAGACTCTTATTTTCCACTGAACACTGGCTGAGGTTTTCTCTCCAGGGATCAAATGCTTCACAGTGACCATAGCTCTTATAATGGACCCAACGTCCTTCTCAGCTTTTGCTGGACAGGCTTTTGAGGGACTCCAGGTTTGTCCTCTGCCAGGGCAGAAAATGCTGTCAAGATTTGCGGTACCCGCAACACAGGTTAAGTCTTGCCAGGAGACAAGCTGTGCCAGTTCCAGCTACTTCCTGATGACTTGGGACTCTGTGCAACCTCTAGCATGTCTCTCTCAAAGTCTCTAGTTATGGCTCCACATGGGCAAGGCCATGCAAAAGCCATTTCCAGCTGCTCTGAGATGTTTAAAGATGTTTTCATCTACCATTAGTCTGCCTGACTACAAATATCTTGCCCTTTGGTTAGCCAGAGGACTCACAGAACCTTGACTCTCGCTTAAGAATCTCTCTCCTTTACCACCTCAAGGTAGTCCTAGACAGCACCTACGCTTTGTTGCTGTGTCAGGAGGCACAGAGGAACACCGCTGCAATAATCAGAGTATGTTTACTGGTTTCTTGCTGCTATATATAAGCTGTTGGGAAGCTGGACTCCCTGCCGGGGCCCATCAGGAAATCATTAGACTGAAGTAGAAGAAAATTAAATTCTAGAGGATACTGTTCTTCCTAAACTATAATATAAGGATGCAGGAAAATATGGAGATTCATGCAAAATGAAGAGTCTGAATGCCAAAGAATATTCTCCCTCAAGAATTTCTGATGGACGGAGAAACAGACGTATGGCAGTGTCTGCGAGAGCATTTGCCATTTCAGTTCGATCTGTGTATCTGACTTACAGCTACTGTGTTGAGACAGCAAATGAACAGTGTCTGGCTTCCCCAGCAATCCATCTTTGACTAATTAAAACTATAATCTCAGAGCACCCTCCTGCTGTTCTGTAGGAGGACAAATCTAGCTCAGATCTGAACAACAGCACCTGAAGATACCTGAGTTACAGAACTTTCATTCCAACCGACTGGCAACAGACTAACTGCAGAAAAATGTCCCTGTGTCAGATATATTGGTCCAGTCTTGTAGGTAGGAGCTCTGACCTTAACTTGAAGGCTGGCTTTAGTTTCTAAGACAGCTATTGACTCATTTTCTCATGTTAAGGATTAAGTAAGACTATTATATGTGCTAAAGATTGAGAATGTCAGATCTGTAGTCCAAGTCCTCAGATCTTAGCTGAGATGGAGGCAGTGACCTTGTAGTATGACTTAATATAATTTGTCTTACTGAAGCACAAAGGAAAACCCTCCTGTCAGCCTCTCTTTTATATGTTTTCAGAATGTAAGTTATACAGTTATGACTGGCTTTCAACCTAAGAACATGTGGAAGTGTTTTGGCATCTGGTCAATGGGCAGGTTGAGCTCTCTGTATTTCATAAAATCACATAGTGGTGAAGGTTGGAAGGCACATCTGGAGCTTGACTGACCCTCAAAACAGGGTCACCTACAGCAGGTTGACCAGGTTGAATATCTCCAAGCACACAACATCTCTGGGAAACTTGTTCAATCACCCTCAGAGTACAAAGGTTTTTTTCCCTTATTCTAAGTGGAATTTCCTGTATTACAATTTGTGACTATTACTTCTTTTGCTGTCACCACTAAGAGTCCTGGCTCCATCTTTACTTTCTCAAACAGGTATTTATACACATGCTTAAGATCCCTCTGATAGTTTTTTGCTTCTGGTTGAATAGTTTGAGCTCTCTCAGCCTCTCTTTGCATGACAGATGCTCCTGTCCCCTTATCATTTTCACATCCCTTCATGGGAGTTGCTCCAGTCTTGTACTGGAGAGCCCAGCACTGGGCACAGCAGGCTGATGTGTCTCACCAGTGTAGGTAGAGGGGAAAGATCACCTCCTCAAGCTGCTGGCAGTAGTTTGTCTAATGTAGCCCAGGAGGCCATTGGTCTACTTTGCTGCAAGGACAAACCTCTGTGTCATGGCCAAACTGCTATCCAACAGTTATCGCAGACCAGAGTCATAGGATCATAGAGTCATAGAATCATTAGGGATTGGAAGGGACCTCGAAAGATCATCTAGTCCAATCCTCCTGCCACAGCAGGATCACCTGGACCAAGTCACACAGGAACCAAGTCTGTGAACATGAAGCTTCCTCCAGTTGTGTAAAGAAAGCATCATCTACTGCTTTTTCCAGTTCAAGTGCCCTGTAGCACTCATCTGTCACTGTATCATCCATGTTTGTCTGACCAATACTCCTGACCCATAAGCCCTAAAGGCTCGCCATCCCTCCCTCCCTCCCTCCCTCC
>JAOXOE010032237.1:0-11212 GCA_028565055.1 Phoeniculus purpureus
GTAACATCACCCTCCCCTGTCTTCCCTTTCATTTTAACCCACACACTCTCAACCAGCTCATCATCCTTCCCCAGGTGGAGCTCCATTGATTCCAGCTGGTCACTGACATAAATTTTTATTTATACGTCACCTCAACAATGATGCTGAAGGCTAGCGGAAGGAAACAAGATTCAGAGGGAAGAACAAATCTATTTCAGGCTATGACAGAAAATACTGCGCTGTCTGTTGGGATCTGAATTGACTGCATCATGCTGGTCCCCAGGAAAGTTGAAGCCGCAAACTGACAGATTGCTATTAGTAATATTTGTATTTCTTATTTTCCCAAAGAACGTGAGAAAAAACAATTCATTGCTTTGATTCTGACATTTCTGCTCTCCACTATTAACGTTAATCCTTGCTTTTGATTATTCAGAACAGTCCTTGCCAAAGAAAGCGCTCGTGTTTGCCAAAACAGAAAATGTACCCTACAAGTGCTATGATAACATTTTCGGTGTCTCGGTATCACGAGAGATCAGCAAACAGCACTACTGCATTTCCGAACGAGAAGATTAATCTGTTTCCTGACAACTGACATTCGTTAGGCTGGGAGAAGAAAATTGCTGCTTTTGAGGGCAGACTTCATAGCACTTGATGCTCCGGGGCCTTTGTACTTTGCTGTTTGAATCGTATTTTCATATAAAGCAAAACAATTGTTTGGTCCCTGATTATTATCAGTTGAAGTCAGATAAGAAAAGCATTAGGAGTCTCGTGTTCCGTGATAATTTATTTAGGGAGACACAAGGTGGCAAACACGCTTATTAAGCTGATTCTCGACCCAATTAAAGGTTTTCTTATCTCTAGGTGTGTAGCAAACACTTGTTGTTATGTTCCGAGCTCTGCTGAACACTCCGACCTCACTTCAGTACATCCCACACAGTGATGCACTTTTACCATGGCACATTATTTTTACAATTAAAAAGACAAAGAATTTTTTTCAGACTACGCTGCTTTTGCGTGACATTTTCCTGGCCCGCTGAGGAACCCTTCTGAAGGATTATGTGGCAGAGGGACAGGGTGGCAATCTGGGAAGATGGAAGAACACATGAAGAGATAAAATACATGGTACTGAAATGCGTTACAAGCTATGGTGAGAAGACCGTAAGGGACGTGACGAGACTCAAAGGACGCGCTGTGCAGTCAAGGTATACTCCTAGGAAGAGGCTCTCATTGCACGCATGGACTGGCTGGGACAGTTTGGAGGAATTAAGAGTTTTCAGTACATCACCAGCAGAGGAAATTACGGGACCGTGGATAATAGGAGGTTTAACAAGGTGGAGACAAAATAAAGTAAATCATCAGAGTAAGCAGCACTGATGAAATCCAGATGATGTTAGTCTAGACTGACAGAATGTTCCAATTTTTCCCTTGCGGACTGGCCGTCTGTAAAGTAATGGGCTCACAAGTGAAGACAATCTGGGGAAGAGACTTAAGTTGTGGGTGTCTTGAGAACCTCCAGACGACTCCACCACGGACACTGCAACAGCCTGTGATCAAAGAGCACATCTCAAACCGATCCAAAATCCACTCAAGCAAAAGGAATTGGAGATTTAGTATTGGGATCCCCTCACAACACTCGGAATTTGTTGTGTACAAAGTGTGGTGGCAAGTAAAGTAGCTGTAAAAATTCTCTAGAATTAACTTTTCTAAAGTTAACTAGAAAAATGAACTCTGAACAGCTGAGTGCAGATCACCCTGGGAGAAAGGACAAATGGGTGCTAAACGTGTTTTGAGGCCACGTCTCTACAGGATGGATCCATTAATGGGCACACTAGGGTTTCCTACGCCCACAAATGATTTTAGTACAGACGCAGCATACTCTGAACCGAGGACAAAGGTTCTCCTCTGGCTTAAATGCCACACCACTCAGCTTGTCTTAGCCAGGCAGGCAGGAGACTGAGATCTCCACAAAATACTTGCGTGCTGTATGCACGTGTGAGCGTGCTCAAATGCTTGCAGACATAAATTAACAGTCTGGCAGCTGGTGGCTATTGCAAATGCTGCAGAAAACACGATATAGCACTAAAGCAGACCTGCTTCAGACAACACGAAGGTTCTGAACATCTAAACCAGATTCAAAGCATGTGAAAGATTTCCTGCTGTTTCTGCAGAAGATTAAAACATTGGTTCATTCATAAAAGAAATGTGAAGATTTACCAAAGCAGCGTGCCCGTCACAATGACTCTTTGTCTCGCCAAGCACAAAGCCTGGCCAAAGAGACACCCTGGAAGGGTGTATCTGACCAGTCTGGTCCACAAAAAGGAGAGCTACAGATCTTAAGAAACTTACAATGAAATAAAAACCTGTTCACCCTGAGCTAATCTGTGAGGTAATCCCTCAGTGAGACAGTAACATTAGACCCAACTCCTAAATCTTGACAGAGAAGAAGAACTTGGTACACATTAACCACAGAATTTGCCTGCACAGGCTTAGCGCGAGGAATGATGTATAAAACAAGAAGGAAGACCACTAATACATCCCTCTCTGTTTCAACAGCACTTAACACACGAGCACAGACTTAATTTTCCAACCACACAGTAATGTTTGGTGCTTTGAAGAATACTTTTCCACACCATTCGCACTGATGTAATGCTCTGCCATCTCATCGCTCACCAAAGAGAGCCGAAGAAACAGGCATTGGGTGTATGTGAGATTCCTCTTCTCTCACGTGTTTACTCACCCATTTCCAGTCTGAGGAAATGCAGCCGTGGGTGCTGATGTCTAATTTTCTCATCCTGGAGAATATCATGGGTAACTTCAAGAAAAACACTGCTACTGAAGCCATACGAAGCACATCACTCAGGGGAAGCAAAAGAACTCAACTAGTCCCCAGGATAAGACTTTTCTCTCTCCAAAGTCACATCATGTATGTCTTAATGCTGGTTAACCAAAAGGTCACTTCCTTGAGCTGCTTGATGTCACAACCGTATGATACTAAGTCCAGTAAGATTTTAATTAGGTCTAGAGGGTAGAGGAAATGCTGATACACCTCCAGACTCCCAGGAGATACTCAAGGCTGCCACCATACTCAAGACGTTGTATGGTGGCAGCCTATAGACTGGGTTTTTTTCCTGGCATAACTCCACCGTCTCTGTTACGCCTTTCTAAGAGGTGGAAAACGCCCGACAAGCCAGCACACAAAGCCTGAGTAGCTCCTTCCTTGCAATGAGGTGCTTGAATGCTGTGGGACCACAAGGGAAGTCCTAAACAAGGCACTCGATGCCCAGCATGAAGAAGTCATCGGTGCTGAGCTTTGCGGATTTTCACCTCTTCATTTCATGACCCAACAGTTCAGGTCAGTGATTCATGAGATCTGTAAAACAAGGTCCCTCCCCTCTGCCATCTCCACATATATGCAAATCATTCCTTAACTACGACACAGCCCTAGGCAATCAGAAACGTGATTTTTCTAACTGGGCCCAACAACTGTGGTAAACAGCAGTGTGGGCAATGAAGCCCCAGCCCTGGACAATTCTGCTCTTGCTCTTTTCTTCCTTATTATCGTTATCCTTAATCAATAGAAGAGATTAACCAAAGAAGTGTGAGATTTTTAACACTGGATGTTCCTGCCATGTAGGAAACTCCATACAGTATCAAATTAGCTGCATGGCTTTGGCACTTTCTAAGAAAGAGAAGAATTAGATGCTTGGATAAGAATGATGCACTAATTGAGCTGTCAATAGAATGTTTCTCCTTTACATTATCCTCGTGCTAACACGTGCAAAACATTTTTACAGGAAACAAACTCATCTTGAGAGTGTTAAAAGAACTAGCAGAACAGTACCTCTAAGAATAAAGACTGAAATCAACTATAAGCAGAGGGTAAAAAGCAAACAAAGCATCCTCAGTGTTGACTTCAAGTCTACAAATCTGTTGGAAATGTCAGAGACACTGTTTGCGCATCCAGTCTCTCAAGGCTATTAGGATTTCATTGAACAACTGAAATAAGTCAAGGGTCACTGCTACTATTTGATGCACATCGACCCAGTCGTGCCCGTTGCCTTTGGTATATGTTTATGTCATCAGAGTTGTGTGTACATCTCTCACTGGCTACTTTTTATAAAATTCAAACTTATTTTTACAATTTCCTAAAGAGCTTTTTTTCCTGTACAATAAGAAAACGCCACATGCATGAAGAAAAATGTTATTAGACTTAGTTTTCCCAGTGCTTTGTCATCTGTGCTACTTCCCAAGTTGCCATCTAAAATAAAGGGACATCTGGGATCCATTGAAACTTGCAATAATGAAAGAAAAGTGTATAATCTGTAGAAACATCATGCCTTAATTACTTTGCAGTTTGAAATTCCTATTCATCTCTCTTGCACAGAGGACACTCAGTTAACAAATGAGCGAGTCGTATTCTCAGTGATGCTCTCGGTAATTCTCCATGTTATTGGATCGCATTAGTTAGCGACAACAGTCTAATCGAGGATACCACTTATCACTGCAGACAGATGAATCGCACGAGGACTCTTCCTGTGTTTTGCTGTGTAAGTCTTTCTGCCTGAATACACACAAACAGCAGTGTGCAATGTCATATGCAAATGTGGCTGTGAAAGGGACTTCTAATCTCCAGTCACCTCCTGTCTTTGGGAAGTTGTCTGCCACACAAGGAAACAGCAACTTGGTGGGGAGAAGAAAAAGGTTGGGAGAGGAGGGGGCAGGTGCAGGCAGGCACCTCTAGAAATCTGGTGTAGAATAATAACTCCCAAAGAACACAGGGCACAGGATGGAAATCTGCAGCATGGTTGAAGTGAACTCAGAATGTGCCTTCTATGCCACGAGCTCGGGTCTCAGTTAGACCTACCACTGCACCAACCTGTCCTGCAGATGGCTTTACCTTCTCTTGACACACCCATGGGGAGGCAGTACAAGTTGCCTTTGAACTTTTTAAGAACTGTTGATTTTCTTCCTTTTCTTTTTAACTTCTCTTTTTCCTTTTGTTTCCCTTATTCCTGTCATAGGTTGAGGCTAGGCCAACCATCAGATGAATGACAGATGCTCTCTATCACCCATTCACTCCCTCCCAACATGGGGGAAAGAGAAAGAACAAGGCAGAGAGCCTTATGGGTTAAACAACTACAACAGCTTTAGTGGAAACAACGATATTATTAAAGATGTACAAAGCCAATACCACACCTGACCCTCCAGCTAGCAATCACATCACTGTCACCACTGATGCAGATGCTGGGAAAGTTCCAGAGGAATCAGGGGAAGACAGGAACCAGCCAGAGGAGCTGGATTCAGGTATGCACAGATCGGGATCAAAGGCACGGTGGGCAGAGCCCTCCTCAGACGCTGGTCAAGAGGGAAGAGGGCCAAAGAAGAAAGCAGAAGAGCCAAGAGAAGAGGGCTCACCTTGTGGTCACTCGGAGGGTAGCATTTAAGTTCAGTGTGTTGCCATCCAAATCTGACACCATGATACAGCTTTCACTGTTTGTTTACATTCCTACTGTTACACACCAAAAGATTTTCTATGGTGTCCTCAAAACAGCAAAAAAATACTTCTAGCAAGGACAGTCAGTAGTAATTTTTAAGCTCGAGCTGGAAATAAGAGGCTGTTTACCTAGCTGGGTTTTCATTAATGTCCTTTGCACCGTTTGGTGCATCTTCAGTGTTCAAAGGGCAAGACACTTGCCTTTGGAGCTATTTAGAGCTCAGACAAAATGGTCAGTCAGACACACCGCCACATTTATCCCATCATGAGCAGGTCACCAAAAAACCCCACCGCTTTGGCTGCCAACCGTGGGCAATGCTAAAAATCCATTAAACAAACGCTTACCCAGACTCATCCCCCAGGGTTCCAGCAATCAGTGCTCTGTTCGGTGCTGTTCAGCTACGCAAACCCAATGAACCTCAGCTTTTGTTCTCCTGTACAAATACGCATGAGCACATTGCCACGTGGCTGCCCACGATCCTCCAAAAATGCTGCATTTCTCACAAAGGACCAACTCTGACTTCAGCTACAGCCTTTGCTCAAAAGAAAATAAGGTTAAAAGTGCTAAACTCTGGAGTGGGAGACGTTGGAGGAAAAGAGGAGATGGCAGTGAGCACAGCATCAGTCCGACGGTGCCACACCGGAGAGGTGGTTGTGGCACGAACCAAGTGCTACTTAAAAATTGCTGCTTTTCAAGATTTTAAACCCCTTCTGCCCCACAAACTGTGGCCATGAAAGTTTCCAGCAGCAATTTCCCTTGTGATATGCCAGAGGAAACTCCAAGCAGAATAAGCTGTTAGGCTCTCCATCAAAATTCTCCTCTCAATATCAACTACCCATTAAACGAGTGGAAATTTTAATTCTCTTTAGTAGGGTGCAATTACAGCAGATTATTACGCTTCCCTCTAATTACTGCGTATAAATACATACCATGTAACACAGTTTATTCTACCCTGTTAGTGCACTTACAGTAAACAGAAAGCAGTATGCTTCATTCAGCTCATGTATTTTGACACATCAGATTTACCCATTTATCTTCATTACAACCCCTTGCACCGTTACTGACATCCTTCTCAGCACTACGTTCAAGCATCGCAGCAGGAAGATTGATGAGCCTTGTGTACACTGATCTGCAACAAATGCAAGGCACTTGAGAGGAACTGCTAGTATTCTGATAGCACGAAGTTGGCTAAAAAGTAGCTGCACTAAGCCAACACTCTGCTCCCACTTCTACTCATTAATTGTGGTACATGACTCAGACCTTGAAAGGCTGAGGCTGTTTTAACACTGCGTTCTATTGCCTTCCCTTGCTTTGTTACTCTTCAAGAGATTTAAAGTTCTGATCGTGCTTATTGTTAGTCTTTAGAGAGGCTTTAAATGGACAGTTTTGCACCGTGTCGTACATAAGAAGAGAATTGCTGAATGAGTCTACAGTGGTAATTTCACACAGTTTGGAGGAACAGAGAGATGCTACAAACACAATTTGCAAGGCAGGCTAAACGACTTAGCCTGCACCACACACGCTGGTCAGGGAGAGACTAAATAGCCACAGCACTCTAAGAGCACCAGTTAATCACACACTGTTATCAAGAGGATGAAGAGGTCATCACTCACTATAGATAGTTTATCCCTTCAATCATAACACTTCAAAGACTTTTGCTGGAACTGCACACTGAAGCCTGCAAGCCTTTTGGCTCATTCTTCTGCTAAATACAGGTCTTGCCTGAGCAATTGCCAGTAAACTGAACTCCACAGCAGTGAACGCAGAGGCTTTCCATGCTGGAGGCATAAGCCAGTGTCTCCAAGAGCATGCTCAGAAACGGCTTAGGGTGAGAAAGTGAGTTCTCAGATCCACTTTCTGGGCTGAACACACAAGGCAAAGAACTGTTTCCTGGATTCAGTGATGTCTCTCATCAAGCATCACACATACACTGGAAAGCACACCAAGAGTTATTCATACTCCAGGCATCTCAAGATCAGCTGACGCCACAAAAAGACACAGATCCTACATGAAACGGTTTCACTTTTGTGCTTTTCAAACACACACCACTTCAGCAGCTGTTAGCATAAAATCGTATGGCAAGATCACTAGAATGTGTAAAGCTGTCAGACCAGGATAAGGAGGCAAATTGTGGGCAGAAAAAAAAGCCAGACTCTTGCATGTGTTTTTTCCATAGCTCAAACATCACTAATATTCTCCACTTCTAGCTTCTACTTCTTGGTGAATTAACACAGTATAAGGGCATTTCTGTGTTAACACAGAAATCACTGGGAGTCAGCACATACCCAGAAGAAGAATGGAGTAAAAAAAAGAAGAGGATGATGTTTCTATTTATTGAAGGAGAATAAAGACAGATCACCTCAAACCCGCAACTGCACCTCACTTGGAAATACATCACCGTTCTCACTGACTTGCAAAAGCAAGCAGGTATCTCTCAGAATTAACTTGTTTCAGATGAAGATTTTAATAGCTCATCCCAACCACAGAATCTGTGTGAGAGTCTGTGGAATGAAACACATGCTTTTGACTTGCTTCATGTGAAAAAACAATGTGATCAAGTGGGCATTTTCCTTCGTTTCAGGCAGAACAATTCCACTAATAAGAATCCACGAAAGCAAGGGACCAGCCTGCAAAAAAATCCAGTGTCATCCACTTTAAACTTAATTAGAAAAATTCTGCCTGATAATGAGCACTAAGGAAATCTCGCAGCCTTGCAAGACATTACCAATGTGTCCAAGAAAATTAAGTTCTCAACTTGGGAGCTGAAAGAAGATAGCACTGACAATGCCATAATAAATGAAAAATGCTGGAGAAGAAATACGGGTTTTTTCACCTCCCCAAAAGTGCAAACCAAAATAAAACTCTCCACCAAAATAATGTCAAAATAAACAAACACAAGTCAATTATTATGGGGAAGTCTATTTCTGACTTCATGCATATTTTAACTCGGGGTCTGGACATGTTTCTGTGCTCACTTTGCTGCATGCTCTGTGGTACCTTTAAGTAGCCTCTTTGAATAAGACACAAGTCCAGAAATCCAAAGAAGGAAGGAAGAACAGCTGACCTGGGCTCAGGACTTTCTTTGCAACAGACATCCTATAGACTTACAAGGGGAGTCACTTAGAGTCACCTTTGTCAAGCATGGCAGCCTTGAAAATACACATCCAGGGCTCACTGGTAATTCACGTTTCCTCCAGTACCAACAGGGGCAGACGAGTTAAAAAAGTCACAGACAAGAGAAGACAGACTCTAAAAAAAGTCACTCGAAGCCATCACAAGTGTCTGTCTGGAGTCAAGCCCTGGGACTGAACACATCATTGAAACGATCATCACCTGCTGTCTTATTTCATCTCACAAACGTTGTGAAAGAGGTGCAAACAGTGTTAGTGACGGTGTTTGCTCAGTAAGTACTGGTTGGCGTGAGTACAGCGTCTCTTTCAAATTCAGATGTGGAAAAGACAGGCTCATTAGAAGTAATTAATAAGTGGCATCTAGGAAAGGTCAATGCCTTACATATGCCCTGGGCAAAGGGGAGCAAGGGCTGCCACGTCAAGCACTAATCTGAGCTTTTCAAAGCGAGCCAAGTTTGCCTGCTCTTACACTGGACAGACTATTGGAAGGGTATGAAATAAAGCCGGAAGAGAAATACTGTGCTACTGGGAGACCATGGTTGTCTTGGCAATTAAGGCCTCCCCTGGGGGTTAATCACACACAGAGAGTCAGACGTTTTAGGAACTGTTTTCAGAATGTGCCACAAGAACAAGCACAGCTTGGCCAGCCTGGCTCTGGATCCCTAGCAGCTCATTTGCTCTGATCCCCAGGACTGTGTCGCTCAAGAAGTGGCAATGGTCATTGTTTCATAAGCAACTCAAAGGGGTGCTTTGGTCATTGGGACTGTGTCCAACTCCCTGTCCTGCAGCCTGTTCCCAGGTGGGCTTTACAACAGTGAGGTCATCTCCCCACTTCCCCAGGACACTGCCCTCAGGTGTTTCTCTTCTCTGCACCCTTCCCTCCACTTCTTTCCCATTCACAAGCCTTGGAGCACCCTATGACACAAGTTCCCTCTTGTGCATCCTCAGTCCTCAAAAACTTGTAGATGGTAATTTTTCAAAAGGGATAAAATACAGGGGAAGAAACAGATCAACTTATATTGATGACTAAAGCCCAATTCTTATTGTTAACTCCAGTGTTTCTTTTTGCTATTAACAGTAGCCCTTCATCATCTCTGTGGGAATCCTCTGGCAAATGTGACTTTGGCTGGTGTCACTGAGGTCTCCAGAGGCAAATACGTAAGTGCTGAAGAGACTTACAGACTCAAGATCCTCATCAATAGATACACTTCAAAATCAGTGGCAATTTCGTTCAATTTGTGATCTTCTCAGACAGTATAAACCAAAACCGACCGCTGTTATTGGAACACACAACAAGTTTACTAACTTTCCAAATGAATACATTCCTATAAGAGAGTTATCCTTTTATTTCTTTCTATATGGTGTGGGATGTGTAAGAATCTACTGTGAATTATAAAGAAAAGAACCCCTCAAATTCTATAGTAGCAAATTAACCCTTCTCTCACGTGTTCTGCACTATCACAGAATCATTAAGGCTGGAAGACATCTGCAAGATCACCTAGTTCAACTGTCAACCCAATGCCCACTAAACCATGTTTTCAAGCACCACTAAAATAATTTGTATTTCTAACAAATTAAATCATAGAATCATTAGGGATTGGAAGGGACCTTGAAAGACCATCTAGTCCAATCCCCCTGCCAGAGCAGGATCACCTAGACCGGGTCACACAGGAACATGTCCAGGCAGGTTTTAAACATCTCCACAACCCCCCAGGGCAGCCTGTTCCAGTGCTCTGTCACCCTCCCTGTGAAGAAGTTCTGAAATCTGCACTGAATATGTACATTGACACTTCAGTACTTCAGTGATGGTCATTGGGAACTATTTTGTCCACATGTTTTAATTTGAGGAGAATTTCCTAAAACACACAGTGGCAATGGCTGATTATGTGTGGCAGTATGGCTGTTTTTCACTTGTGCCAACATGAACTGAGAATTTCATATCTCACACAAAGACAAGAGAACAAAGACCTTCTACTCAAAGGAAAGACAGAACAGTGCAGAGCAACTCAACAGAAAACACATTTGGTGAAATGAGTAGCTTACAGCTACACCACTCTGTAGCAAATATATACAAGCTACTTACATAGAGAAAATTCTAAGAGCCAAGGGAATAACTTAGACACTCTTTTTAGAGGGCAGTTTTTAACTTGAAAATTAACATTGCTGGTCCTAATAAGTGATGGTTAAGAAATCATTCATTGATTCTGGTGATGCAGTGAGTGTGAAGAAGGTCGAAGTTTGCTTTCACACAAAAGAACACTTTATGTTAAATTTGAGATGCAAAACGAACAAGTTCATCCTGAGAGACTGAAACCTTGTCACGGTTGGAGCAGTAGCACCAATTAAAAAAAAAACAACGCTCTGGAATTCTAAACTTCCGTCACAAATAAGATTTCAGGGCTACGATAAAATGTTCTGTGATTCTGTGATTTAACTGAAGCAAGTTAGAGAAGGACAAAAGTGTTCTGCATAGTTGTCCAGTTTTTTCCTATGCTTATGAACTGCAAAATGCATTGTGTGTTCACAGAACCACAGAATCATCATGGCTGGAAAGGACCTCCAGGGTCATCGAGTCCAACCTTTATCCTAGTATCTAGCTGCTAGACC
>JAOXOE010032238.1:0-11212 GCA_028565055.1 Phoeniculus purpureus
GTCAGGAGGATGGAGCCAGGCTCTTCTCAATGTCATCTAGTGATAGGACAAGGGGCAATGGGTGTAAACTGGAACATAGGTTCCACATCAATATCAGAAAGAACTTCTTCCCAGTGAGGGTGACAGAACACTGGAACAGGCTGCCCAGGGGAATTGTGGAGTCTCCTTCACCGGAGACACTTAAGACCTGCCTGGATATGTTCCTGTGTGACTTGATCTAGGTGATCCTGCTGTGGCAGAGGTATTGGAATAGATGATCTTTCGAGGTCCCTTCCAATCCCTAATGATCCTATGATTCTATGATCCGAATTAACAAGGTTGTAAGGACCTACACCTCAAACAAAAAGAGGCTGTTTTTTATTAAAGATGAAGAACCTGCCTCAAATCCAAGCTTTCCTAGGCAGCTTCTCCTTTGCCTGTGTGCAAACACCTGATATCTTGTCATTTATTCATGCCTGGCAATAAAAATTCACTAATGATTATGACTGTGCTGGTACCTCAGGCAGCAGGAGATTTTCCCTAAAGTATCCAAAACCACTAAAAGGGCATCTGGTCTCATCCTTTTTCTTCTTCTCACCAAGCATAGCAAATTGCTGCCACAGAAAGCATAATTCCTTCCCTCCCAAAGGAGCTGATTGCTCAGAGTATTCTGCCAACCAGTTCCAAGGCCTCTTCCAGTTTAAAAAAAGGCTGCAAGGATGCTCAACTTTATGCCTTTCTTAAGAGATCCCATCCCTCTGATGTTTCTACTGAGAAGACCCCCCCCAGCCCTCACAGTTGCTTAGATTCTGCCACATCTATGAATTAAGAGCTTCTCTCCCTTATCCACCTGTCAGAATGCCGATACATCCCCATGAGACATGTCAGCCACAAACCCATGGCCCAGTATATGTTGCTTTTCACAAAGCCTGGGGGAAAACCCCTCATTTTCTCCTCTTTGATTTGTCTCTGTTTATGACAGTGTAGTGCTGAAAATAACAGCTTATGTTTGCTTCTGGCCCTTAACTACCCCAACACATGTGCTCAGCTTTAATTTCTTTCAAACTTGGTGGACTATGAAAAAAGAGAGCAAGAGATCTGTTCCAAACCTCAGGTCACCCAAACAGCAGGATTCACTATCTGAATGCAAAAGGTTCATGCCGGCCCATCTTGACTTAATCTGCCAGCTAGAAGTGATACAATGTTCTTAGGATTTTATCCATTTCCTAGCATTCACATTTCACAGAAGTGCAGGTGGGTCTCCACAGCTTCTCCTGTACTCCCCTTGCTGCCTGCTCTATAAGATATACAAAATCATAGAGTCATGTAACGTGTTGGGCTGAAAGGGCCCTCCAAAGGTCATCTAGGCCAACTCTCCTACAACAAGCAGGGACAGCTCTAAGCAGACCAGGTTGCCCTGAGCCCTATCCAGCCTGACCTTGAATGGCTCCAGGGATAGGGCCTCCACCACCTCTCCAAGCAGCCTGATCCAGGGATCCATCACCCTCAGAATTTTTCCTCATGTCCAGCCTCAATCTGCCCTTTTCCAGCTTCAAACCATGACCTCTTGTCTTATCACTCCCTGCCCTTGTGAACAGTCTTCCCCAGCCTTCTGACGTCCACTTTCAGGCTGAACAATCTCAAGTCTCTCAGCCTGTCTCTGTGAGAGAGGTGCTCCAGCCCTCTGAGCATTTCTCTCAGGCAACTGGTGCCAGCATGAGAGGGCAGGTCCTGAAGTTCCCTTCTTCATGGAAAAGGTGCTCAGATCCTGGAATGGATTGCCCAGGGCAGTGGTGGAGTCTCCATCCCTGGAGGTGTTGAAGGACCGACTGGCTGTGGCCCTTAGTGCCCTGGTCTGGCCACTGTGGTGATATTAGGCCATGGGCTGGATGAGCTCAGAGGGCTTTTCCGGCCTCAATAATTCTGGGATTCTGTGACTTTCATGGCCTCCTCCACACTCCAACAGGTCCACATCCTTATTCCATGAGGACTCTGCCATGGATCAGATACCAGCTAGCTCCCACAAACCCCAGCAAAAGAACAGTTAAAAGCAGAGAACCAGGCAGGCACCCTTTGTCTCCATAAAACAAGGAGGACAGAGCACAAGAAACACTCCAGCAAAAGCTGGAATGAGGAACCCCGCTTACAGACTGCTGTTGTGATCCCATGTAGTGCCTGTTGGTACAGCAAAGTGACTGCTCTCTGGACAACATATTTTGCAGTTTGAAACCCACTTTAACAATCTGTAAAGGCATTCAGCTAGTACACCCGAGCTCACTCTGTGCACTCCACGCAGAGCAGTAACACTGATGTTCTGTCACTGCACTCCCACTCTGGGATCACCCCTGGAGACTCTGCACACACAGAGCAACATGCTGGCACCCATTACCTCCTGACACCGCTGAAACACCACCCTTCTGAGCCACAGAAGGCAAAAGCACCTTGAAAACTATGGCACAAGAATCCACGGCGGCAAATTTAAACATCTCGGGGACAGAAAGACTGACGCAGAGCTCTGGAGCGAAGCAAGTTGTTTTTCAGATGCTCTGAGGGGCAGATTCACAAAGAACTGGTTGATGGAGAAACTGAGAAATCAGACAAATAGGGCTGATGTGGAGAACACAGAATATACAAAGTTTAAGATGTATTTTGGGCTTACTTAAAGACATTCCTTACTGCTCATCTTCTAAGTCAGTCACTAAGCTAACATGATTCCTTTGTCACAGTATACTGGTGTTGAGCAACAGTGACTGTTCTGTTTCCACACTTTGCCCCTCCCTGGGCAGCCTGTTCCAACCTCTGACCACTCTGTCAGGGAATAGATTGCCCAGGGAGGTGGTGATGTCACCGTCCCTGGATGTGTTTAAGGAACGAGTGGACATGACGCTTAGGGATATGGTCTAGCAGTTAGATACTAGGACAGAGATTGGACTCGATGACCCTGGAGGTCCTTTCCAGCCATGATGATTCTGTAATTCTGTAAGCTCATTTTGTCCCACTGCAGTTTTCAAAGTACAAGATCTAGATGTTATTTCCCCTGCATTTTGGTTATTTGTAGAACTTTCTCCTGTGTCTTCATACACAGATACACACACTCACAGATACAGAGATCATTAGGTGTTGGAAGGGACCTTGAGGGATCATCGAGTCCAATCCCCCTGCTCAAACAGGACCACAGATCTGATCAACATCAATAGAAATGAAATGAGAGTGAGGTTGATCTTTGAGCAGCTAAGAACTTAGGATCATAAAATCACAGAATGGACAGTGTTGGAAGGGATCCTAAAGATCACCCAATGCAGACCAACCCCCATGCAGAGGCAGGGACACCTTTACTAGATTAGGTTACTCAGGGCCCCATCCAACCTTGGCCTTCAACACTTCCAGGGATGGGGCAGCCACAAATTTGCTGGGCAGAAAGTACTGTTCTCTTGTTACCTTTGTAAAGCAGCTCAGGCCAGGATACACTCCAAGGATTATGGGACAGGCTGGGATATCCATCTATTGTACAGCAGTGCCAGGTGAGAAAGAAAGAAAGAAAGAGGAGGAAAGAGGGGTAAAAAAAGTGACTTGGATCAGATTTACACGCTCTAAATAAAATGTGCTCCTGACAGCACTGCAAGGTCAGAAATAGGATCATAGAAATATAGAATGATAGACTCACAGACTTATATAAGCACAGTCACAGAATCACAGATTCATAGAATCACAAAACCATAGATTCATAGAATCACAAAACCATAGATTCATAGAATCATAAAACTCATGACTCACAAACTCATAAACTCATAGACTCATAGAATCACAGAATCTTATAATCACAAAATCAGATTCATAGAATCACACTCATAGAACCACAGAATCACAGAATCGTAGACTCATAAACTCACAGACTCATAGAACCATTGAATCACCTAGTTCTAAGCCCCCTGCTAGAGGTAGGGACACCTTCCACTAGACCAGGTTGCTCAAAGCCTCAACCAATTGGTCTTGACCAATTCCAGAGATGGGCCATCCACAGCTTCTCTGAGCAGTCTGTTCAGTGTCTCCCCAGAGCCTTCCTCATTTCTTCATGTTGAAGAACTCCAAATCTCTCAACCTGTTCTTATAGGCGAGGTGCTCCAGCTCCCTCATCATCTTTGTAGTCCTCATCTGGACTTGCTCAAGCAGGTCCACACCTTTCTTACACTGAATACCATACTCTAGGTGAGGTTTCACAAGAGTGGAGTACAGGAGAAGAATCATCTCCCTTGGCTTGCTGCTCATACTCGTGCAGCCCTGAAGGAGATTGGCTTTCTGCGCTGTAGGTGTGCAATGCTGGCTCATACTCAGCTTTTCATCCAACAATATCCCAAGCCTTCCTCACAAGGCTCCTCTCGGTCCACTCATCACCCAGCCTGTCTTAGCATCATTGTGTTTAACAACCTGGAGAGATCTTTATTCCTTGAATATATGATGGCTTCCCAGCAGGTGCACTCATATCACATCAGTGCAGTGAGCTCTGGAATTTATCTGTACACTATATTTCCCTTTATTTCTCTCAAACTAGCCACACTGGACAAGTATGGTTGTTTTCTTGTTCTGGAACTGTGAGGAAGTGTGAATACTCATGTCTCATTCAAGCTCACCATGTCAACGTAGGATCTTATGAATGATAACTTTCCCTCAACCGCCTTAATTCCAGGATGAAGGTCATGACTCAGTCAGTCATTCCTTCAATGGAGGAAAGTCTACCCTTAATCATCACCGTGGCCCTTCCTTACAGTCAAATGTCCATTCCATGACTCTATGAGTTTATAAGTTTGTTATTTTGTGAGTCATGAGTTTTATGATTCTACGAATCTATGGTTTTGTGATTCTATTACAGCTATTTTGGGAAAAGAAAGAAAAACATACCTAATAGTCAAGGAATAGCACTTCATGAGTTGGAAAGCACTAGAAAATGCAAACAAAGCATTCACTCCTTTCCTAATAATTCCATGGGGAAAGGGGTTGGCGTGGGGGTATAGCTAATGAGAATTAAACTCTAAGTAGTGAATACAGAGTCATAGAATGGGTTGGGAGTGACCTCAGAGATTATTCAGTTCCAACCCCCCTGCCATGGGTAGGGACACCTCTCACCAGAGCAGGTTGCCCAGACCCACAAGCAACCTGGCCTCAAACAATTCCAGGAATGATGGAGCCACCATAACCTCCCTGGGCAGCCTGTTCCAGGGCCTTAGCACCTTCACAGGTACCAGTCTGCTTTCTAAGAGGTACTCTAGCATAGGAAAGCCACACTAGATAACCATATTCCTGTGTAGTTCTGGTTGTGTGCTGCACTGTTTATTTCAGGCCCAGTGAGTCCTTTGACATCACTGGCACAGAAGGGGTCTCAAACCAGTAAGGCATTTGCAGTGCAATCTGACTACTTATCCAGAAGCCTTCAGCATTTCTATCTAACGAGACAACAGCAATCGTGAAACGTCCTGCTGTGTCAGGCATTAAAATTAAAGAGATATTAAGCAAAACCAAACAGTTCCTTTCCCAGAGAACATTCAATCTTTCACCAAGTCTCATTGGCAAATGTGATCTAAAAAGTTAGAGAGGCAAAAAATTATAAAAAGTAGCTGTGAGCTGATTTGAAAGGCATTTACACAGCCAGGCAAGGTTATAATTCAGCCTCTGAACTAGATGAGAGTGTTGCAAGAGTGACTTTATGCTGTAGTAACACTTATTCTCTGCTTCTAATAGAACCGATGTCTCCAACTGGGGTGGAACATATGTTCCATCCCAAACTGGGATTGCCCCATATGTTAAATGTCTTTTTATTTGAAAAACCAGCTTAAATAACTGACAATTTGTTAGAACAGCAAGTTCTCATACGGGTCAGTATTGTTTAGGCTAACTTGCAATTCATATACCCAGTCACAGTGTCATCTGCCCATAAAAACTGTTTGTCAGTTAAAAAATAATCAATTACTCGTCAATACAAACAGCCACCCCTCAGACACAGGGTGCAGAGAGCCTCTCCAGGCGATTCTGTTGTCTTATTAGTGACCGTGCTTTCCAAAAAACATCTTCACGTCTGCAGCACCCCATTCGCATATTGAGTTTCAGTTGAAATACTGCTTTAACTTTCTGTTTCAATATAGTCATGGGAATAATAAACAAAGAAATTGATGCTAAGAATCTGTTCAGCAGCAAAGACTAAGTTGTTAGGAAATGGATGCTCCAACAGTGATGGAAGAGGACTGGATTCCAGCTCCATGTCCTTACACAAGGTCACTTGATTTGGAGGCACACAGAGTGGAAAACTCTTTTGAAGGGACTGGAGGGAAAGTCTGATGAGGAGGGGCTGAGGAAGCTGAAGGAGTTTAGGGGGGGTGTTTAGCCTGGAGAAGAGGTGACTCAGAGGGGACCTTCTCCCTCTCTGCAACTCCCTGAAAGGAGGTTATAGTCAGGTGGGGGTTGGACCCTTCTCCCAGGCAACTAGGACCAGGACAAGAGGGCAACACCTGAAGCTGCCAGGGGAGGGTTAGGTTGGATGTTAGGAAGCCCTTCCTCATGGAAAGGGTGATCAGACCCTGGAATGGACTGCCCAGGGCAGTGGTGGAATCCCCATCCCTGGAGGTGTTTAAGGACCGCCTGGCTGTGGCCCTTAGTGCCCTGGTCCAGCCACAATGGTGATGTTAGGTCATGGGCTGGGCTGGAAGAGCACTTTTCCTGTCTCAAAAATTCTGTGATTCTGTGAAATGTCCTCGCTTAGACTTAGATACAAAAGGTAGAAATCCTGTTGCTGGGTGTTTCTAGCTGCCTACCCTGGAGAGTAAGAAGAAGGAAAATCGCGGTCCGTTCAGACATCTTTGCAGAATTGGTAATTAGAGGAGAACCACGGCTTCATCTGTTGAGTTACTGCAGTACAGATCTTTGTTTATTCCAGCGGTATTTGAGATAGTAAGTGCTGCAGTGGGAAATAAACCAACCTGGTGACACTACCATCCAACACACTGTTCGCCTCAGCTCCATTGCTAGCTCAGCAACAGTTCTGAAACATTTGTCACTGTGAGGAGCAGGATTTATAACTTGACTTGTTGCTTGCCATGCTTGGATGTAGTTAGTTCTGAGATCTGTGATATGACTGCCTAGGTGTTCTCACTTCAGCTCTCAGCTGCTGCTCTAAAAGACAGAGGAAGAGGAAGCGAGAGGGAGAGGAAGCGAGAGAAAGAAAAAAGTGTTCGCACATCAGGGTGCATATTGTCAGTTCTAGGCATTATTTTCTGGGGAACAGAAGTTTAGCATCTTGAGCTAAGAAATTAAATGGTTTTGAAGCTGGAAAAGAATCCAGCAAGTGAACAAAGCCTCAAGCAGAACAAACAATTTTCATTTCATCCTTAGAAAATAGAACAAAATAAAATAGAATAAAATGAAATACAATAGAATAAACTCAAATAATCTTAGCAACCACTTATTGTTTAGGTTAATAAAATCACAGGCAGACATCTAGGGGAAAACGTAACTACAATTAAGTGGGCTAGACTGCTGGGGATGCCAGGCCAGAAACCAGGCCAGGTCTGCTCCAGAAATACCGAGCGAAGGAGTTCAAATCCCAGCGCATCCTCCTCAGGAATCCCAGGCTGTCACCTCAGCAGCAGCAGCGCCTAGCGCTGGGGCCGCGGCCGAGCGCGGAGCGCGGGCGCCTCCCGGTGGCCGTTAGGCTGCGCTGCACTGCTGGGCGGAGAATGGAAGGGCATCCCACAACAAAGGCTGTATCCCATCAGGGAATGGACTGCCCAGGAAGAATTCACATCTCATTAGTGTCTGGCAGAGCTATCACAATGGCTTTTGAGGAAATCATAATTGTACTCAGATTCTCTCTGTACAAAAGCAAAGAAAGATGTTCCTGACCTGCTACTGTTCTGAAGAGAGGTAACAAATGTGAATGCTCCTGACTGGAAAATACCATATCCCTTTCTCATAATTTCTGTGTGAACCCATTGCCCCTTGTCCTATCATTAGATGACACTGAGCAGAGCCTGGCTTCATCCTCCTGACAGCCACCTTTTCCATATTTATAAACAATAATGAGGTCACCCCTCAGTCTCCTTTTTTCCAAGCTCAAGAGACCTAGCTCTGTCAGCCTTTCCTCAACAGGGAGATGTTTCACTCCCTTCATCATTTTTGTGGCTCTATGCTGGACTCTCTCAAGCAGTTCTGTGTCCTCCTGGAACTGAGGGGCCCAGAACTGGACACAATATTACAGAATCACAGAATCATCATGGCTGGAAAGACCCTCCAGGGTCATCGAGTCCAACCTTTATCCTATTATCTAGCTGCTAGACCAGATCCCTAAGCGTCACGTCCACTCGTTCCTTAAACACATCCAGGGACGGTGACATCACCACCTCCCTGGGCAATCCATTCCAGTATCTAACAACCAGATGTGGTCTCACCAGGGCAGAGTACAGGGGGAGGAGAACCTCTGTCTACTAACCACCTCCCTTCTAATCCACCCCAGGATGCCATTGGCCTTCGTGGCCACAAGGGCCCATTGCTGGCTCATGGTCATCCTGCTGTGTTCTCTCTTTCAGGAGCATATCCTCAATTATCACTTAGCTTCCGGCTTAAAAGAAACATTGGATACTTCATTCTGCAAACGTACATACCTTCCACGCTGATCACTGTTCTGTCGTGGGTATCTTTCTGGATCAATTACCATGCATCTGCTGCCAGAGTTGCGCTAGGTGACTTATTTTCAAGATCACAGCCAGAGAGCCATTTTGTGCCACCTCTCTGCAGATTTAACTCATCACACCTTTCCTTAGAGCTGTTATCTAGGTGCATGAATGACCTGTGATTATATCAAGCTAAAGAATAGTTTCATCCAGCTAAAACAAATCCCATCCCCCCCAAAAATCCAAACCAACAAACCAAACCATGAAGAACAATGCAGTGATGGATAATGCACTGAGGTTGAAATGCTTTACTTACAAGCACCCCTTTAACAGGAAAAGCTGCTTTGGTACGAGCATATATATACAACTTCAATTTCAACCAAGATCATTGCTTATCACAGAATTATTAAGGCTAGAAAAGACCTCTGAGCTCATCAAGCACAGCCTATGACCTAACATCACCAGAAGGCCAGACCAGGGCACTAAGGGCCACATCAAATCTTCTCTTTATCATACAGCTTCCCATTCTCCTTCCAATCCTCCGTTTCCAGGCAAAAGCCAAATACGTGTTTCAGTTCCCCCGAGTGATGAAGGACACACTGTGGGGTCAAGCAGGGCTACTGCCATGAAGAAAACAAAACACTTTTCCTCATGTAGAAAGAAAAGCGATCAACTCTTTGTTAACCAGCTCAGCTAACACCATGTTCTAGCAGAGCTATTGCAAAAATGAAAGCAAGGTGTGCCAAGATAGACATACCCTCTGCTCTTGAGGATCTGATCACATAATTGAGCCAAGCCCTCACTCTGTTGATGCTGGCATTTCTTTCACTGCCTTTTACTTCCTTCAGCATGAACCACAACTATGCTGACCATGACCAGCATTAGCAGCCACATCAGGGAGACTTTGCCAAAGATTCCCTACGTTAAGGCAATAGACATCTACGTGATTAGATGCTTCATCTTTGTGTTCCTGGCCTTGCTGGAATATGCCTTTGTAAACTACATACTCTTTGGGAAAGGACCCCAGCGTTACAAAAGGGCAGAAGGCAGGACAGGCTACAGAAGAGAGGAGCAAACTGGAAACAAGCAGAGTCCAAGTAAGGTATTCAAGCTGACTTTTCAAACACTTATTTCTGCTGTGGTGTGCATGGTAGTAGAGATCAGTTACAGCAACATACAGTTTGTTCCTCCTTCAACTGAAAATGGAGTAAGAAACTACAGGAAATTCAGCTGTCTAAGCAGAACAAGCATTTCTTTGCAGCACAGAAGTAGTACAAGGGGTACAACAACACTAAGCATTTACCACTTCAGCCATGTTTTTCTTTGCTCTGGAAGGTGCTATAGGAGAAATGCTTATTACATAGTTCCTCTTCTCACACCAAAGCTAGAAACCAAAGACAGCCACTGGTACTTCAGTGAGTCCTAACTGCAGTCCACACCTCTGGGTTCCCAGGAATACAATGAGGATACTGCTCAATTATAATTGCTTGCATAGAGTTGGGATTTTTCCTTCAGGCTACATGCAAGCAGATCCCAGCTGCTCCCTCTCAAAAATCAAGCCAGACAACTCCCAGAAGTAGTACTCTGGGCTTTTCTTTTTAACAGAAAAGTTTAATTTAGCAGAACATCACTGAGTACTTGCAAAATTCTACATACCTGCTCTATCTTTTCCCAGCAATGATGTCCTTAAGTAATAAAACTTGAGCATTAAAGCTTAAGTTGTGCCAGGGCAGTTTTAGATTGGTTGTTAGGAAGAAGTTATTTCCTGAGAGAGTGGTTGGGCACTGGAACAGGCTGCCCGGGGAGGTGGTCAAGTCACCATCCCTGGAGGTGTTAAAAAACTAGTAGCTAGAGCACTTGAGGCCATTGTCTAGGGGTTAGGGAGATACTGGGATGGCAGCTGGACTGGATTGTCCTGGAGGTCCTTTCTAGCCATATTGATTCTATGATTCTATAAGCTAAAGAAGAACAAAGTGGTACTTGAAAGAATAACTGTGTTATACTGAAGCAAGGAAGAACTACTGTGGGCTTCAGATGGCTCCAGTTCCCTGGCTAAATAGTAGATTGTGATACTCTACTCCCAAGCAGGCAGCTAGCCAGTGGGATTGAAACCTGAGCAGTCAGTAGTTGTCTGCACAAATAAAGAGCCATAATAATGACTTAATGGTGCTTGCACTACTGTTACTGATATTATAGCACTAAAATCAATTAGTTTAAACATTAGATTAGGTAATTAAAGCTAGCTCAAAGAGCTATTTTGTAAAGCAGAAAAAAATATTCACCTATCACAACCTCTGAGAATGAAGAAAAACAAACATCTTTTTACAATACAGAGACAACACTGAGATCATTGCTTTTTCCAGAGAAAATGCCAGAACTGAAGACTACTGAATAGCCCAGGGGGGTTGTGGAGTCTCCTTCTCTGCAGACATTTAAAACCCTCCTGGATATGTCCCTGTGATCCTCTGGGCTGCACGTGCACACTGCTGGCTCATGTTGAGGTTCTCATCCACAAGCACTCCCAAGTCCCTCTCCTCAGGGCTACTCTCCAGCCAGTCACTGCCCAGCCTGTATTTGTG
>JAOXOE010032239.1:0-11210 GCA_028565055.1 Phoeniculus purpureus
AGGTGGTTGAGGCCCCATCCCTGGAGGTGTTTAAGGCCAGGCTGGATGGGGCTCTGGCCAGCCTGGTCTAGGGTGGGGTGTCTCTGCCCATGGCGTGGGGGAACCTGATGATCTTTCGAGGTCCCTTCCAATCCCTAATGATTCTGTGATTCTTTTAGTGCAAGTAACAGCCAGTTCAGGAATGGAAGGTGAAATCTGTCCTATTGTTACTAAATGGCTTAGAGATATGGAGGGGGGGGATGCCTACAACGATTTAATTTTTGTAGCTTTCCTGCTAATCACAGAACATTAGGGGTTGGAAAGGGACCTCGAAAGATCATCCAGTCCAATCCCCCTGCCACAGCAGGATCCCCTAGATGCAGTCATACAGCAACACATCCAGGCGGGTTTTAAAGATCTCCAGAGAAGGAGACTCCACAACCCGCCCTGGGCAGCCATCTGCAGTCTGTTCTCTTTCAATAGCACAAGGAGTCAGAAGGGTTTTGCACAGCAAAGGGCAAAAATCCTGTTGGATTCTTGCTGTCCGAGGTCAGGCAGTACTGTGTGTAAGGTGATGTGATGGGATTACCAAGTAGGGATGCTGCCGGCAAGAAGTCAAGGTGGTGGAGGGGAATGCAGGGTTCTTGCTTGAAATGCTGCCATGGCTGCTGTGTGTTAGGTATTGATGCAGACTGAACATGCCTGGGGCTTGAGAGCTCAATCCGAAAACAAACAAACAAACAAAAATCAAACAGGAAAGAAGTGTGTAACGTTGAGCTTTACAATGCAGAACTTCTATGCCTCAGACCCTAGACTGCAGACCAGGAATCTCCGAGGCACCTGCACTTCATGCTATTTTCAGGGAGAGACAAGCAGCTGAAGAGTGTATTCACAGTGAGAGGCACAGTGTGCAGGTTCTGTCTAGAGGCAGACCATAAAGATGCAGGGAAGAAAGAAATGTTTCTGAATGCCCTTCTCTTTCTGAAGTCCAGTCATGTAGAGAGTGTATTTTTCCCAGCCAAAGCTGCTTTGCTGCTGAGAACTTGGAAAGAGAAGAAGAAATCTAAGCATATATTTTAACCTTTGTTCTATCAGCATTGTTCCACTCAGGGAAATCAGAAGTAGTGCTTTGTATTGAAAGGCTATAATTTAAAGATAGTCTTTCAGGTGGTAAGAAAAACAGGTTGGAACTCATGTGTGTGGTGGTCTTGAGGAGAAAACACAAACTATTGTTTGGTCTGGCACAGGGCAGTGACTGGACAGTGTTCTCAAGATTCCACAGAATCATTCAGGTTGGAAAAGACCCCTGAGATCACAGAGTCCAACCATCAACCCTACCCTATGAGTTCACTCCTAAACTGCATCCCTCAACACCTCATCCAAACGATCTTTAAACACATCCAGGGATGGAGACTCAACCACCTCCCTGGGAAGCCCATTCCAGTGCCTGTGAAAAAGTCCTCGTGGCTCTGCACTGGACTCTCTCTAAAAGTGTCCTTCTGGAACTGAGGGGTCCAGAACTAGACACAAGATTCCAGACGTGGTCTCACCAGGGCAGAGTAGAGGAGGAGAACATCTCTTGATCTGCGATCCACCCCAGGATGCCGTTGACCTTCTTGGCCACAAGGGCACACTGGCAACATCTTGCTGTATTAAGCTTACAGAATCCATTACACAAACATAAACCCCCAGTTTTCAACCATAACTGTGATAACAGCAACAGTCTGTTGGATTTTATCTTTGTGGAGAGCAACCCCTCCAATTTTCTGATCATTTTGTTATTGACCTGCCTTTCTTTTTGTTTAAAACCTGATGGAGCCCTGGGGAGCAGTGTCTGGTGGCACCAGCAGCGAGCTGCAAATAGTGTTTCTGTGTGTGGAAGCCTTGACTTTCCTGGTATTTTTGAAAGAGAGGCTCTTGATCGCACTAGTAGGAATCTATTGATTTATACCTTTATCCTCAGCTCCGAGGAGAGCCAGGCTACATCCTATAGGCTGTATGGAGGGGAAAAAAAGGCTGTTAGATTCCTGTATGTTGATAAATTCTGTGAAGGGTACAGTTTATTAAAAGAACTTTGTGATGTTGCAGAATCTCAACAGGCAGGCTGGGCATGACTTCCACGATGCGTAAAGTCCCACCAACAATCCCGCGGTGCGCATCCATACTTACGCTGGATTATTGACCGCGTTATTGCTGTTCACACCTGCTGACACTGTCCTAATCTATCAACCTTCTAAAGCCACGAAATTCAGGGTGAAAAGGCCCAATACAGAAGCAGCCTGTTTATTTTAGTCTGTTGGAAAGGGACTTAGAAGGAGCTTCATCCTTCACTTTGCTCATACTCATAACTGATGTCCCCCAAGTTTCCCTTCCACGATTAAACATTTAATATTCTGCTACTATTTCTGCTAACACACATCTTGACTATTGTGTCCAGTTTTGGGCACCTCAATACAAAAGAGATGTGGAGGTGCTGGAGCAGAGGAGGGTGATGAAGCTGGTGAAGGGCCTGGAGAATAAATCTTAGCAGGAAAGACTGAAAGAGCTGGGGTTCTCTAGTTTGAGGAAGACAAGGCTGAGAGGAGACCTCATCACTCTCTACAACTACTTGAGAGGACGTTGTGGTAACAGTTTATAAGGGAAGATAAAAAATGAGATGTTACATGATCTAGAGGATGCAGTTTGCGCACCCTCATGTTGTGCAGCTACATCATCTCCACTGAAAGTTTATTTGTTTGTTGTAACCAAAATCCCTAAGTTTACCTGTAGATATTACCATGTCAAGTATAACATCTGTGGCAGGAACAGGCACGGTATGTATAACCACGTAGTCAGCAGCAACATCAGTTTGCAAAGCTGTATCAGGGAAATGAGACTAGGGCTGCAGGAGCAGTAAATCTCCCCAGTTAGCATAAACAAATCTGCCTGATTTGCTGTCAACATGCAGGTCTTCCTGGCACAGGCATGACTTCTTTCCTAACTTTGCTTTTCTTCCTGCTGTACAAGGTAAATCACAGACCAAGTTGCACAGGAACGTGGCCAGGTGCGTTTTCAACATCTCCAGAGAAGGAGACTCCACAACCCCCCTGGGTAGCCCCTTCCAGTGAAGAAGTTCCTTCTTATATTGATGTGGAACCTCCTCTGTTCCAGCTCACATCCACTGCCCCTTGTCCTATCACTAAATGCACTGAGCAGAGCCTGACACCCACCCCTCACATATTTATCAACATTAATGAGTCACCCTTCAATCTCCTCTTCTCCAAGCTCAAGAGACCCAGCTCCCTCAGCCTTTCCTCATCAGGGAGATGTTCCATGCCCTTTATCATGTTTGCAGCTATAAATTTTCTTATTTGGAGAATGGGACCCATTTGTTCCAGCTCAGACACCTAACTGGCAACTACATTTTAGCAGCTAGTGAATCAGTTTTCTGCAAATGCATGCTTCACCTCCCTGTGCAGTCAATAAAAAAGCAGTAGATGCTTGTGAATGCCTCCAGAGGGAGATCCTGTCTGCTGAAGTTTCACATGCCTAAATTTTAACAACACACGTCAAAACAAACAGCTTGTTTTTCACTGGCGTTGGCTTCCTGCACCCACCATAGCCACTCATTGAGACTGAAGCCTCCTCCTGTGTCTGACTGGGCTGTCATGCAGGGTTCGTTGAGACCCAGTTGTGACTAGACCACTCTTATGCAACTGGATGTTTATCTGGAGGAAACTTCATTTCCTTTTCACTGCCACAAGGACCTTTGGCCTAGGGGTTCTTAAGGTCTTTGAAAGAATTTGTCAGGCACTGGGATGGGCTGCCCAGGGTGGGGGTTGAGTCCCCTTCCCTGGATGAGCTTCAAAGTTGCTCAGATGTAATGTTGGGGGATCTGGTTTAGGGGTGAACTGGTAGAGCAGGGTTGATGGTTGGACTTGATGATCCCAGGGGTCTTTTCCAACCTCAGTGATTGTGTGACTCTGTGAAAGTTACTCTGACTTCTCTCAAAGCTTTTCACACTCACGGATGCTATTCTTCTGCTTTTTTTCTTCAGTTCAAAACATCAACTTCTTCACTCTTAGAACTTTCTCTGCCATCAGAATCAAAAGAGAGAGTAAATGGACCAAGGCAGGCTCTTTACTTAAAAACATTCTCAGAGATCTTTTCCTGTCGGTAGTAGAAAACAGTATTTGGAGTGGCTGAATCCTTGAATATTTCTCTGTTTTCCTTTACTTTTAGGATACTCACTTCATACTTTTCACCTGTGTTTCAGAAGAAGATTGTGAGGTTTTTTTCCCTTCTCAGTGACCATAAAGTCCACTGAACTGACGGTTGTTCCAGTCACTGTGTGATCTTAGGGCACTGGATTTAATTTATTCTTTGTCATTCTTCGTGTGTTTTGAACTCTTCTTTGTTCCTTGAAAGATCATCTCAAAATTCTAACACTTTTCAGGTCTTTTTAAATCTCCAATAAATGCAGGACTGCAGTAATATTAGGGTTCCACAGGAATCGTTTTAAAATACACTTCTTCTGGAACTGAGGGGCCAGTATTAGGACACAGAACTTCTGGAGAGATTCCACAAGATGATGAGGGGAGCGGAACATCTCCCTGCTGATGAGGAAAGGCTGAGGGAGCTGGGACTCTTGAGCTTGGAGAAGAGGAGACTGAGGGGTGATCTCATTAATGTTTATAAATATGTGAAGGGTGGGTGTCAGGAGGATGGAGCTGGGCTCTGCTCAGTGGCATCTAGTGATAGGACAAGGAGCCATGTGTGTGAGCTGGAACATAGGAGGTTCTACATCAATCTGAGTAGGACCTTCTTCACAGTGAGGGTGACAGAGCACTGGAAGGGGCTGCCCAGGGGGGCTGTGGAGTCTCCTTCTCTGGAGACGTTTCAAACCTGCCGGGATATGTTCTTGTGCAACTGGATGTAGGTGGCCCTGCTGTGGCAGGGGGATTGGACTGGATGATCTTTTGAGGTCCCTTCCATTCCCTAACGTTCTGTGATTCTAATCCATGTATCCAGAATAATGTATTTTTTAATTCATTCCTCAAAATCCAGATCATTTAAGATAATTGGTAGCTACGATCCTTTATTGAACCAGATAGTTGGAACAATAGCAGTCTCCATCTAAAATTCAGCCACGTGTCCCTGTCCAAAGCTTTGAGCCCCATGGGTGGAAGAGCTCTTCTAGTGTTTGTTTTTGGCGATGCGTGCAGCTGTGATAGAGATGGAAGTGCAGAGAAGCAGCTGGGCAGGACTGTAAGTGAGGATCAGATGTGTTTTGAACAAATCCTGAGAACACATCTTGAAGAAATGGTAGCAGAAAAAGCTTTGGAGAAAGGTTTTGATTGAAAGTAGCACTGGCAACTGTGACCGAAGGCAATGCTGAATGCATTTATAATTCCTTTATTTCCTACTTTTATGAAAAGCAGGATTCTGAACATTTTCCTAAGGAAACATGATCATACCAAAGAAACATCTGACTCTACTACCAGTCACTTTTTGAGAAAGAAACAACATTTATATCCCTTCGTTTAGCTGGACAACAGACACAAATACATGTCTACGTATGTGTGCGTCTATAGCCTTCTATATCTGAAGGTAAATGTCAGCAAAGAGCATGAAGGAAGCGATCTGCACTCCTCAAGTGTCTGTGCTTCCAATTTATCAATTACACATAGTTTATTCTTTACCCCACTATAAAAACACAATACTGAATTTGGCTTAAAAATACTGTTTATGGGCTTCCACTGAGGATGTGTTCTCTAAGCTCTTATTTTACATGAGAGCAGTTCGATGGAAAACTGAAGCTTGCAGAATTGCAGCCTGCATACAGCTTTGCACTCAGGTTTCAAAACATGTTGCTCAGCGTTTTCACAGATCAAGTAGCACTAGCTGGCATCTGCATAGACACCATTGCTTCTCCGGGAGAATATTATGGATGGTTGTATAAGGTGGTTCACAGAAGCACAGAACATTAGAGATTGGAAGGGACCTCAAAAGATCATCCAGTCCAATCCCCCTGCCACAGCAGGATCCCCTAGGTCCAGTCATTAGGGATTGGAAGGGACCTTGAAAGATCATCTAGTCCAATCCCACCACAGCAGGGTCACCTAGACCAAGTCGCACATGAACATGTCCAGGCGGATTTTAAATGTCTCCAGAGAAGGAGACTGCACAACCACCATGAGCAGCCCCTGCCAGGGCTCTGTCACCCTCACTGGGAAGAAGTTCCTTCTCATTGATGTGGAGCCTCCTCAGTTCCAGCTCACACCCACTGCTCCTTGTCCTATCATTAGATGCCACTAAGCAGAGCCTGGCTCCATCCTCCTGACATCCACCCTTCATATATTTATAAACATGGGGTCACCCCTCAGTCTCCTTCAAGCTCAAGAGCCCCAGCTCCCTCATTCTCCCTCATCAGGGAGGTGCTCCACTCCCTTCATCATCTTGGTGGCTCTGTGCTGGGCTCTCTCCAGCAGCTGTGTCCTTTTTGAACTGAGGGGCCCAGAACTGGACACAAGATTCCAGATGCTGTCTCACCAGGGCAGAGTAGAGGGGGAGGAGAACCTCTGTTGATCTGCTAACCAGTCCCCTTCTCATCCACCCCAAGGTGCTGTTTGCCTTATTGGCCACAAGAGGGCGACACTGCCGGCTCCTGGTCACCAGCACCCCCAGGTCCCTTTCTCCTGCACTGCTCTCCAGCAGCTCAGTCCCCAACCTCTGCTGATACATTACTTTCATTCTTTAGCGCTTTCTTCTGCTCAAACGAGGTCTCACCAGGGCAGAGTAGAGGGGGAGGAGAACCTCTGTTGATCTGCTAACCACCCCTCTTCTGATCCACCCTAGGATGCTGTTGGCCTTCTTGGCCACCAGGGCCCATTGCTGGCTCATGAAGCTGACATTAGTGCCTGAAGCTTATTTTCTCTGTCCACAATTTGGTAGCAAACTTCCTGATTAGTGAGTGTAAGACACGAGTAGTGCTGACGCGTGTGGGAAGGAGATGGCAATGGCCACAGACACACGCACAGAGAGAGAGGCAGATGCTTTCCTGCTTGTCTCTGCCAATATACCATCATCTTGATTAGTGATACAGACTGATACTCTAATCCTTCACATCTCCAAAGTCAGGATTTCCAGCCGTGCAGAACTGTGCCGTATTTGGAGGTTCAGTGGGGTGTGACAAACAACTCATTTGAGACTAACAGCAGCATTACTCCTGAGGTAAAAGGCTGGCTCACTTATAATTTATGTTATCTAGCTCACTCATGACAAAGATTTTCTGCACCAGAAGTACATTGACAGGTGTGAGTACAAGGCACCCTGGTTACCGTTAGCACAACAGCTTTATTAAATGTGACGTTGACACATATATTAATAATCCTTGGACAGGCATAAGAAAATGATTCAGCTCTGTTTTACAGGTTTTAACGTATATCTGCATATTTGTGTTTAGTGTCTCTCACTGGCACTGGCCATGAGCCAGCAGGGTGCCCAGGTGGCTAAGAGGGCCAGTGGCATCCTGGCCTGGATTAGACAATGTGTGTCCAGCAGGAGTAAGGAGGGGATTGTCCCCATTTACTCAGAACTGGGGAGGCTGCACCTTGAGGACTGGGTCCAGTTCTGGGCACCTCAGTACAAGACATGGAGGTGCTGGAGCGAGTGCAGAGGAGGGCAACGTTGCTGGTGAAGGGCCTGCAGAATAAATCTGATGGACAGAGTTGGGGCTGTTTAGTTTGAGGAAGAGGAGGCTGAGGGGAGATCTCATTGCTCTCCACAGCTATCTGAAAGAACAGTGTAGACATGTTGGTGCTGGGCTCTTCTCACTGGTCATTAGTGACAGAAGCAGAGGGAAGGGCTTCAAGTTTCAACAAGGCAGGGGTTAGACTGGACATTAGGAAGAAATTCTTCCCGGAGAGAGTGGTCAGGCACTGGGATGGGCTGTCTGGGGTGGTGGTGTAGGGGTGAATTGTAGAGTAGGGTTGATGGTTGGACTTGATGATCCCAGGGGTCTTTTCCAACCTGAATGATTCTGTGATTCATTCTTGCTTCATGCTTTCTGTCACATTGGTATTATAAAGCAGATGTTTATTACAAATGATACCTGTTTAAAACACGAGTGTTTAAAGATGCAAAGAGTGAGTTTATGACTTTGGAAGATGGTGTCTAACAAATTAAACTGCATATGAGCATCAACCCTACAGATTCATTTACACATGCGATTACGTGAAGTGCAGCATTGTGCAACTGAACATGGAAACGTTGGTAGAGAAAGAATTTAGGAGTGGCTGGAATACTGAACTATATCAAGCCTAAAAGAGACAAAAGACCCTAAAAACTTCCCTGTCACATTTAGTAGTTCTTCCCATTAATAGTCCTGTTATCAACCTACTCTGCTGTTACAAAGCTTCACAAATTTTAAACACCCGTGCTCAAGACCTGTGGTACTTTGAGCTGTGGTCTTTTACACAATGCTACACACTCCTGTTTGTTTGTAAAGTGAAAATAACCAGAATGCAGATCTGAAAGAGACTTTTGAATTGTGTGCCTTTTAAAGTAGCTTAATGCGTGTGAAAACAAGAATTCTTTGAAAAACAGAACTACTAGTGAAAAGCTCTTCAGTGTGAGGGTGGTTGATGGCTGGAATGGGCTGCCCAGGGAGGTGGTGGGGGCCCCTTCCCTGGAGTCATTTAAGGTCAGGCTTGATGAGGCTCTGAGCAGCCTGACCTGGGTAGACTTGTCCTTGTGTAGGGGGGGTTGGATTGGATGATCTCTAGAGGTCTCTTCCAGCCTGTAACATTCTATGAATCACAGAATCGTTCAGGTTGGAAAAGACCCTCGGGATCATCAACTCCAACCATCAACACATTCACTCCTAAACCAGATCCCCCAGCACTACATCTAAATGACTTTTGAACTCATTCACGGATGGGGTCTCAACCACCACTCTGGGCAGCCCATCCCAGTGCCAGACACTCTCTTCCTCAAGTTAAACAGCCCCGACTTTCTCAATCTCTCCTCATCAGATTTATTCTCCAGGCCCTAAATCAATTCTCCTTATGCTCTTTAGACTGTTTTCAGTCAAAGAAAAATATTTGTAAGTCAGCATTTTGAAAGGTGTTTTCTTACCTTCTTCAGCCAATGCTACAGCTAGGAGGTTTGAGATCTAAGCAGTGTTTTTCCTGCTAGTATCTTTCCACATATCCATTTGCCAGATTTCTTTTCCCAGTCTAGCAAAAGTGATGCTCTGATCTTTTATTTAAACTTGTGTTCCTCAACTTGTGGCTTAGTTTTGGGGTCAGGTTCTTTCCATCAGAATTTATTCTGAACAACGTTGTCCATAAAATGATACGTTAGACCTTAATCCTGCCCTCTGTTTTCATTAATGAAGGTAAACAACGTTGTTTCATTTTGGGGATAAAAGTGGGAACCTGTGAAGATTCCCAGTGGATGGCATTTTCTGAGGTTCAGGCAACTGAGACAATAATAATCACCACCAAGACATTTAAAGTGGATACCAGTGTGGAGGGATTTTGTTGGGTCTGAGGGCTTGTGACAGAAAGGCAGAAGCTTTTCTGTCAGACAGAAAGGAGAGAAGAAACAGGAAACAGGCACTGGACTGGGTTGCCCAGGGTGGTGGTTGAGTCCCCATCCCTGGATGAGTTTAAAAGTCCTTTAGATGTAGTGTTGGGGGATGTGGTGTAGGGGTGAGCTTGTAGAGTAGGGTTGATGGTTGGACTCAATAATCCCAAGGGTCTTTTCCAACCTGAATGATTCTATGAATAGGTTAGCAAGGATGGAAAAGCTGGGCAATATGAAACAGAGGTGTAACGGGTTGAAACTAAGAAAACCACGATAAGAGGAAAGACTGAAAGGGTTATTTTTGAAGCTGAACATTACCTACGGGGAGCTTGAAGCAGTCAGTGAGGAAACTGGCACATTGGAATCTGGTTGTGTACAAGGAAAGTGGGCTACACACGTTCTGCCATAGACAAGATTCAATCAAACGTACCTGATGTTACCATCCTCTGATTCTCCCTTCACACAAACAGTCTAAAATTAGATTAACTGATGAAGATAAATAATCGAATAGCACACAGGAGAGTAGGTTAGTTGGCATCACCCCAAGTGCTCTGCTGAAAACGCTGGTTTCCAGCTACATAGTTTTTTTGCCTCTTTCATCTCATTTTTGCTCTCGAGACACCTGTGAGCTCTGCTATCATCTCCCTGCACTAGGGGCAATTTATTATTTTCAGGTCAAAGTGACCCTCCACATGTGTTTTGCTGCAGCAAACCTGAGGGAGTATATTTGTTCGTATTTTTTCTTCCTCTAGCTTTTGTCTGCGCTAGATTAACCCTGTGTTTCTTACCCATACTGATCTTTGGGCTGCTTCTTCACGGTGTACCTTGCTAGGGGTGATAGATGCTAACACTTTGAATGTCAAATGCTACAGCATTGAAATAATTAAAAAGCTTCATTAGTGGGAAACAAAACAGGACTATTCGCATCCATTTTACGTGTGTGTGTGTCATCAGTGGCAGTCAAGAAAGACAGAGCTCCCCCTCGGTTACTGTATATTCATTACCGACTTGTGTGAGGGATCAGAATGTGCTATCAACAAGTTTCCTGATGACACAGAGCTGGGAGGAGTGGCCCACACCCCAGCAGGCTGGGCTGCCATTCAGGGGGACCTGGACAGGCTGGAGAGCTGGGCAGGGAGGCACTGAATGAACTATAACAAGGGCAGTGTAGAGTCTCACAACTGGGCAACAACAGCCTCAGGGACTAGGATCGGCTGGGACCTGGAAAGCAGTGGAGAGACCTGTTGGAGAGCAGTGCAGGAGAAAGGGACCTGGTGGCCGGCAGGATGGCCAAGGGCCAGCAGCGCCCCCTTGTGGCCAAGAAGGCCAATGGCATCCTGGGGTAGATCAGAAGGGGGTGGTTAGCAGATCATAGGATCATAGGATGTTAGGGTTTGGAAGGGACCCAGAGAGGTCCTTCTCCCCCTCTCCTCTGCCCTGCTGAGACCACAGCTGGAATCTTGTGTCCAGTTCCAGAAGGACACAGAGCTGCTGGAGAGAGCCCAGCACAGAGGCACAGGGATGATGAAGGGAGGGGAGCATCTCCCTGCTGAGGGAGCTGGGGCTCTTGAGCTGGGACAAACAGAGACTGAGGGGTGACCTCATTAATGTTTGTAAATATGTGAAGGATGGGTGTCAGGAGGATGGAGCCAGGCTCTGCT
>JAOXOE010032240.1:0-11208 GCA_028565055.1 Phoeniculus purpureus
GACAAGGGGCAGCGGGTGTGAGCTGGAGCAGAGGAGGTTCCCCATCAATGTGAGAAGGACCTTGTTGGCAGTGAGGGGCCGCCCAGGGGGGTTGTGGAGTCTCCTTCTCTGGGGACATTTCAAACCCTCCTGGGCTGTTCCTGTGTGACTGGATCTAGGGGATCTGCTGTGGCAGGGGGCTGGACTGGCTGATCTTTGGAGGTCCCTTCCAGTCCCTGTTGCGGGATTCTGCATGTTCTATGTTTAACAGCTCTAACTGGGCCGGGTGGTGCCCATCCTGCCCACACCAGTGGCTGCTTGGGAGAGTCCTTTGCCCCACAGGACTCCCAGTTAGAAACGGTGGAGCAGCACTTGACCTCCCCCTTCTTGTTAGGTCTCATTCAGCTCACAGCAAGCCCTGGGCTTTGTCTGAGGGGTTTCAGGGTTGGAATTTTAGCCTTTCTTGTACTTTGTCAAACCGCGGAGGAGATGCTGCTGCGGTGGAAGACCCAGAGTTTGCCAGAGCACAAACCAGAAGGACTGGGCTCACAGGTGGTAGAGTCTGTGGCTAGCGAAGAGATGACTAATCTGGCTCCGATGCCTCTTTGATTGCCCGCAGCTGCAGCTCAGGTCCGAGCTGACGGCGCTGCAGAGGTTGCTCGCCCGGCTCCCTCAGGAGCGCCCGCTCACCCAGCTCTCGGTCAGCAGCGCTCCCAGCCCCGCGGGCGATGGGTGCCCAGCACACTCACTTTTCCGAAGCTGCCCTTCCCAATCGCTCGCAGGATCTCAAAGTGGTCGAAGGTGACTGCAAGAAGGAGCAGACGTTCAGACATTAGGTGGCCGAGCAGACGGCTGGTGGCATCACATGGCAGCTTCTCCACGAGAGCTGAGACCACGAGGGACAACCCAGCGACTTCCCACTGCTCTAGGAGGGCTGTTTGAAAGGAGAATGAGAAGCCTCCTCTTCTTGGTGTTTGTGCAGCTGGCGGGTTCCCGGGGCAGCCCATGTCAGCAGCACCAGGGCAAGGGGACCACCGAGGGAGGTTCGCAGTCTGCCCAGCCTGCGAGATGCGACGGCCTCGCCCCGGCACTGCCAAGACCCAGGGCAAAGAGGCTAGGTCCCTCACACGTCTGCACCACGTCCAGGTATGTACACACACGTACCCTTTCGAGGCCCCCCCGGTCACTGTGCCAGAGGAGCCAGGGCTGCCGGTGGCGCTGCCATCTGCACCCACAATGGCTGCTGCTGCTCACAAGGGAAACAGAGGAGCCTTGCAGACCCCGCGCTGGGACTGCAGGGAGGAGCCTGGACGTGAACTTCCCTCGGCTTGAGACAGAGCTGAGAGGTGGCCATCTGCCCAGGGTGGCAGCAGGTTCTGACTGCGCCGACCTGCGGGACTCCACACCCCAAGCACTTCCCATCAGCCCGGACAGAGCTGCCTGTGCTTCACCCTGCACAGTTGGCAGCGCTGGAGAGAAGTGAATCAGTCACCAGCAGCAAATGCAGATGGACTGTGCAGGGCTCAAACCCTGCTGCCCCTGGCTGCCCGGGGCACCACAGCGGCCCAAGAGCCCAGCGCTTGGCTCTCGCGGTGCTTCTGCAGGGGGCTGGTGCTGTGCAGAGGGAAGGTCCCGCTCCCTCAGCAGCAGCAGCGCGGGCCGGACCCAGCCGCAGCACTTGCTAGGTCCCTGCCAGCAGAGCTACGGGCAGGGGTGCTCCTGCTTCGCTGGTGCCTGGGGTTTGCTCTGCTTGACGCACAACCTGCAGATGGAAAAAGGAGGGCGAAGAAGGGGAAGATGCTTATCACCCGCAGAGGAAAACGGGTGGGGAGAGAGCCCCGCTGTGCCCCAAGGTGAGTCAGGGACACCACAGCCCGTGACTGCGGAACAGGGGCACCCGTGTCCCGGGCACCACGGTCCAGCAGACACTAACACCTGGAACAGCTGCAAATCCAGACGAGCTGAGCTGGCAGCCACGTTCTGCCCATCAGGGCCCTTCGGCTCTAGTCTTTGACGTTCACATTGTCATCAACACTGTAAACACAGCTCTGTTCCAGCCCATCTCACAGGCAGGACTCATCACCCCGAGGACCCTGACCTGGCACTGGACAGCAGCAGCCATCCTGAGCCAGGGCAGGCAGGTTTGTAGGAGAGACACAGGTACTGAACACTGAGAGGCACCAGGAACCGGCCTCGCAGTGGGGGTTTCTTCTACACTGAAGTAACAGGGGTGATGTTCAAACCAGAGGAGAGCTGCCAGCAGCTGCGTGAACAGCCTGATCTGGGCAGCTGGAGGGCTGGGTGCAGTGGCGCAGGGCAGGAGGCCCAGAGGGCAGCAGTGACTGCAGCTCCCGGGGTATGAGTTCTCCTCTGCAGGACGGAGAAACCCAGGGCACAGGAAAGGGCTGGGTCGTGCTGGGAGCAGCAGGGGGACTCGGCTGAGGTGCAGAATGACTCGTCCCTCACCCACACACTCGCCTGCACTGGCAGCTGTGCACAGCTGGCCACAGCCCCGGGCAGGAGGCTTCAATGAGCACTAACATCCCTGCTTGGGACACAGCCCCTGCGTTTCGAGAACGAAACCACCATCCCCCTCAGGACCTCTCTGCTCGAGTTGCTGACTGACAGGCTTTGGCCACCGTCCCCTCCTTCCCCCCTTCTGCCCCCAGCAAGGAGGAGTCCGTCCTCCCTGGCTGGAGTTCTTGTCTTCGAGACAGCAGTTCGTGAGTGACCTGGTTTCTCAGGGGTTTTACCTGTGTTCGTTCCTCTGTGTTTGTACTTCTCCAGGTACCCTCTTTGTTCCCGCACCTCGGTGAGAGCCCACGGGGCCCTTAGCAAGCTGACTCGTGCAACAGAGAGCATATTTATGGAGCAGTCCTCTAATGGCTGTTGATAATCTTGGCAGCACAGTGACACCGGCCTCCTGCGCTGCTCTCAGCAGCACAGACTCTTTTCTCAGCCAGCCAAGCCCGCATGCTGGCCTCCCAGTGCCAACGGGTAGAGCTGCCTGGCTGTGCAGCCACCACAAGCTGCCACCTCCGCTGCTGCAGACCAGTTCTCTCTTGATGTCCCTCCCACCAAGCCCAAGGCATCACTGGAGCCACCACAGCTCGCACCAGCCCTCCCTGTGCCATCGTCTCCAGAACAAAGCTCCCCTGCCTCCAGAGCCGCAGCATTTCTGCCCGGCCTCCAAAGCACCTGGCAGCGTCCCAGAGGCATCTCAGAAACAAGCCTCTGCCAACAGCTCTTCTGCTGGTGCCTGGCCATAGACAGGGAAGACGAAAGGACCACCTGGCCCCAGCCCACAGCTCTGCGGGAGGCCAAGGGCGGGCGGCTGCTGCTGCAGACTGTCACAGACTTACGTTTGATGCCTGGTGTTGGCAACCCCAGCGCAGGAGCTAGGAGTCACTCGTAAGGTCACAGCCCCTGCACTGGTGACCTCTGCAGTCCCCAGCAACAAACACAAGTTCTTACCGTCTTCATTTTGCTCAGAGGGTGGTGATTTGCTGGAGGTGTTTGCTCCCATGGTGTGTTCAGACCCAGCTCACTTCTCCCTGCTTCTCTGTTACAGCCCTCAAAGGCGGCGCCTCCAGGCTGCTGCTACCAGCAGGTCACCTCCAGGGTGTGACACTTCCTGGTGCATCCTGGAGAAGGCAAAACCACAGCACCGATCATTCTGCGGCTTGGCAGTGTCTTGCCAGACATTCACTGTTCTGAGACAGAACTGACTACTGGGGGAAAAGTCCCTTGTACTGGAGCTCGCCAGAGACACCCTCAGCCTTGTAACCCAGCCCAGGACCACTGCCTGAGGGAAGTGTAGAGAGATCAACAGCCCCAAAGGGTGTCAGCGGCGATGCAGAAGCAGGTCTGGTGTTGTCCAAGGTCAGCTGGTCAAGGGAATTCTCTTGTGTAGGAGTAGGTACCTTCCTTTAGGGTCAACAGTGTGTCAGCACACGAACGCTACGGGGAAGGAGCTCAGGGATTCTCTGGAGTGACGCTCGTCTGAGCAGTAACTGCTGGGCTTGGTGTCTCTGTAAAGTGCTCCCAGGGTAAAGATCCACTTTCATGCTCCACAGTCACAGCATTACTGGAGTCATTACTTTCCCTCCGGCCAAGACGACTACTGAGTCCACATTCACCTCGTGCCCGGTTGGCCCACTCGTTCCAGGGGCTGTGTGCCTGCGGCTCCGCTCCTCAGCAGTTCGGGGGCCCCGCGGCCAGTTTAGCAGCCACCACGGAAAAGGCCCAGGTGTGAGAGAGCCGCTGCCTGGGAACGGCCTCCCAGCCCCGTGTGTTTCATCCTCGGCAGATGACTGTCAGACTTTCCCCAGCCAAAGCAGGGGGAAGGAAACCACGGCCAGGATCCGCCACCTGCGCTGCAGCGGCTGAGCTCCGCGGTGGGGGTCGGGGCAGCAACAGATGTTTACCCGAACGGCCAGAGCTACGGGCACGGTCGGTCCTCGGCCGGGCACCGCCAGCTCCGAGGGGCTCCCACATCATTTTCGCCGCCGCCTCCTCACTGCTGGCGCTGCTCGGCCTTACCCGACCGCTGTCGGCCCGCCCGGAACCGCCGACGGCCGCTAAGTCCTCCGCAGCCGCGGCGAACCGAGGAGGCAGCAGGGCAGGTCCCCCTTGGCTGGAGCCGTCCCCGGCAGCGATGCCGTGGGGTGCCCGGCCGGACTCGCTCACCCCGCCGCAGGGAGGGGCCCCGCGCACCCCGAGCAGTCACCCACAACCGAATCCCTCCCCTTACCCCCGACCCCTCGCTGCGGGGCAGTGACCCACACGGGGGGAGACGGACCCACCCGACGAGACGCTCCGCGGCCAGAGGCACCTACCTGGGCGGCAGCCCCGCGGGAGGGCAGCGGCGGAGCCGCAGGAGCCCGGGAGCAGCCCCAGAACAGGAGCAGCCCCGCAGCGGAGCTACCGGAGCAGCGGGAGGGGGGTCCTGCCCCGGCGGGCGGAGCCTGCGGCAGCGCGAAGGAGGGGCCCACCCGCGAGAAGCGCCCCCGGGTCCGCCCGGTGCGGGGCTCACCCGCCACCTCCAGCTACCCGGGCTGGTGCCAGGGAGCACCGCGGCAGATCTCTGGTGCCTTCTACCGGAAAAGAGACAGGGTGGGTCGCTCTCGCCCGAGGTTCTCTGACGATAGGTCCAACAGCCTCTGCCTCCCCCCACCCCGAAGCCCTTCCCTCGCATCCAGCCTGGCGCAGAGGGCGAGCCCTCGGCTCTGAGCAGGAGCAAAGCTTCACCCTCCTTCGCTCCCTCGCAATGTCTTTAGTCAGCTAGACGAGTGTTCGCTGCCGGCACCAAAGTGCCTTCTGGCAGCACCTTGCACCCACGGAACGCTTTAGCCTCGTTTATGGAGCCTATTGCCCAAAACTTTAACAAGAGTGTCAGTTACACCGAGCAACCAGATCTCAGCTGCAGGCCTCTGCTGAACCTTGACGGGATGGTTTGTCCTCCAGGTGTGGGACTTTAACAGCCGTTGCTGGCATCTCCCAAGGTTGAAGCGGCCGTCCTGTCCCCTGAGCTCCCACTAAACCAGAGCCGTCTCACGTTCTTTGCAGGCAGAGGCTTGTTCGCGAGCACCGGTGGGGATATGCACCTTGAGTCGAGCTTACAGCCTCTGTGTTGAATGTTTGAACGGCCCTCTCCTAGTTCCCCCGGTGCTTTCAGCCCACCGACATCCTGCAGCTGCCTGCAGAGCTGCCCCTGCTCCGGAGCTCTCCTGCAGAACAGCAGTTCTATCGTGAGCCACACCGTGTCACTGCGGACCCGCACTCTGCTCCCACCACGGACCCGAGGGTTTTCCCAGTGCGGACTCGCAGAGTCACCGCTGGAAGCCGGGGTCTGTTCAAGAGAGCGGAGGGACTGCCCCGAGCTGCCTTCCAGCAGCACCGTCTCTCCCACGGGCAGGGAGCGAGGTTTTTCTGGGTGGGTGAACTCTGCCAGTCCAGCCATCCAAGGGCTCATTTACACCACCCAAGGGTCCAACTCCTGTCTGCTGATAAACTGACTGCGAACCCTCCCGGAGGCAACAGCAGTAAGAACAATATTGTTCCCCTGAAGGGGGCCTTAACAGTGATGAGAGATTAAATTTGCTCAGGAAAAGTGGGGAGAGGACAGTCCCTCTCCAAGGACGTCGCTTCAAGGGTGACAGTGCACAAAAAGATCCCTGTCTCCAGCAGCTCCTGTGAAACGGTGCCAGTATCATCCGCTGGCTTCAACAAAAGGCTCTGGAAAGCTCTAGGCAGAGACGGAGAGGCTGAACAATGCGGAGCCCTGTTAGGGTTTGGAGGAGGAGTTTCGTTTGTGTTCGGCAGATGCAGTCACCACCTTCATCCTCAAGAGCCTAAACAGCCCCGGGAAGTTCAAAGTTAAAGGAAGCACCTGAAGCGATGCCCAACGGCTGCTACCCTGGTGCCGTCCAGGGTTCATTCTGTTCTTCAGTGCCCTCTCAGAGAGAAGGTAATAGATATGAATAAGAGTTAAGACCAGATTTGATGTATGTTTTTTTTAATTGTCTTTATATAGCTCTCTCCTTCCTCCCTCCACAAGAAATCACTGACTTCTGTGTTTGTTTTTGATTGTTTCATTCTGTGTAGCTGGCACACACCGCTGGCTAGTGTGTGTACGCATAAAGCTGCTCTGCACACACGTTAATGTAACTGTTGGGAGCTGGCTGCACGTAACGTTAAGATCCAGACTTTCCGGCCTTCAGCAAGACGGTTCTATCTAAAAACAAAAAAGAAGCGATGTGTTGTATTTTCCTTTCCCCTCTCTACCTAAGAAGGGAGAGTGATAGAGTTTGGTGGGCAAACTGGCCTTCAGCCAGGGCCAAACCACCATACCTGAAAACCCAAAAAGAGGTAGCACGCTGTTACTAGGAAAAGAGGTGGTTGAACTGACAGCTCTGGATGTCTTTAACAGTTGCATCCGTATAAAGTTCAGGTTTAGCAGTGGGCTTGATTCGGTTAGGTTACTGGTCGAACTAGATGATCTTAAGGGTCTTTTTCAACCTAACCAGTTCTGTAATTGTGTAGTTGTGTCTCACAGAGCACCCAAGTTTTACAGCTGCTCACTGAGCAGCTCTAAGCGACTGAGCTGCAGACCCTTGTGCTCAGCAGACAGCATAAGGCAGTAGATCCTGGTAAGAGCTGCACATCCCTCTGTGAAACTTCAGCGACCTTCCCGACCGCCTGTAGCAGAAGTCCACTGCTTTGGGGTGAAACCTGGAGGAAGCCCCAGCTGATGAATTACCTCTGTCAGCGCCCTGCTAGCGAGTCTCAGGTGGGGGCAATGAACAGACAAAAGGGCGATGGCGCTCCTGCAGAATGCAGAGCCGAAGGTGTCACTCCCCAGGGCTCCTCAGAAATCTGGGGCTTATAAATGATGCCTCTGATACCTCATTTTTTCCCTTTTGGGAAGAAACTGGTTTGCTGCTGAGGAGCTTTGCTCGAAGGAGAGCTATGAACTGCTCTGAGTGGAGCTGGCTGAGTGGCCAGCAAGGAAATCCCCTGGGGTGTCCTGCTGCCTGTCCTGTCTCACGGACAGCTGGGGAGACCCTGGAGCAGCCTGGTCAGCTCGGCCGGGTCTCCAGCTGTACTTGACCTCCAGCCCTCCGCTTTCCTTTCCTTTTGCAGAGCACGAAGGGGTCCCCAGCACAGCACCCTGGCAGAGTGGTACCGGTGCTGCCCGCTGTGCAGCGCCGTGAGTCCATCGGGTAAGGCAACACCTCCTGTCCCCTTGGCTCTGCTGTGCTGCTCCCTCTGTGCCTGGAAGCTTCTTTGGTTTGAGGGGTGTGTAGGGTGAAAGGGAGCAAGTTGTCTGCTGAGGCAGTGGGCGTCTTGTGCTGCAGTGGAAACTGCTCTGTGGAGAGGGAAGCTCTGCTGGGCTTCAGGAAAAGGAGGAGCAGCAGCAGACAACATCCTGCTTTCTCTCCGAGCATCTTAGCCCCGAGCACTGCCCCAGCAGCCAGCGCAGCTGAGAGAGCTGCGGCTGGGTAACGCGCCCTGCGCAGGAGCTGCCTGCGGTGCCCTCACAAGGCAACTGCCCTGCGCTTCTGATCCCGGGCAATGGTGACTGCAAGGTCCCGTGAAGCCCCGCAAACCGGAGACAAGTCTGCGTGGAGCTGCTCCGCAGCGCTGCAGGCGGCCCGGGACATTAGTATTCCGGTGGAGGGAGGCTGTGACAAAGGCTGTGACTACAGGGCCCTCTGGCTCCTCTGTGACGCTGCCAGCGATGTGGAGGGGCCTGGCTCCGACTGCGCCGTGTGGGCACAGCCCTGCCCTGGTACGGGGAGCACAGACGGGCGATTCATCGCGCGGGCACCAGGCGCCCCGTCCTGCGGCGCCAGCCCTGCGCTCCGCACGGCAGGATGATTCCAGGTGAGCGAGCGCTCGGCTTCACGGAGGGGCTGCGGGTACTGGAGCGCTCAGACGAGGACAGGCTGCGCACCGGCGTGCTCGCATCTCACCCGCTGTCTGCGTGTGCTTCCCCGGCAGGGCTCGCAGACCTCATGCAGGATGTGCTGTGGTGCTTCAGCCAAGTAAAAGGAACCATAGACATCGGGGTGGCAGAAGGTGAGTTCACTTTTCCTATTATTGCTGCGATCGAAACCAGCTGGTTCGTTCTGTACTTGCTCCCGAAGCAGCGTGATGGGGGGGGTGGTCTGCATGTTGGTGGGGACTGCTGGCAGAGATCTAAGTGACTGAGCCAGGCTCAACGCTGCCTGAGCTGTGTGTCTTGGGTCCCTCAAACTAGCTAGTGATGCAGACCCCTCTGCTCCATCACATCAATAGGCTTTGGAACAGTTTGCTTGCTTCTCTGCTGGTACTCAGAGCTCTCAGGAAACTATGAGACAGCCTCCCCCACTGGAGTGTCTGTCACTGGAACCAGCTGGACTCTACTTGTAGGGAGCAGAAGCTGAACTTGATTCTGGCTCTCATACCTGGAGTTGGAATCTGTTACGACCTAGGCACTTGTACAGACCAGTGTCTGTGCAGAAAGGACCGATGTGGGCAGTCGGGTGCCTCAGGAGCACAGGACATCGTGCTCCTCACACCCAGTGGCTTTTGGGGTGGTTTGACTGCTCAGTCAGGCTCTTCTCTCTCTGCGAGCACATCTGAGGGGTGGTTGCTCCTCAGTCAGGCTCTTCTCTCTCTGCGAGCACATCCGAGGGGTGGTTGCTCCTCAGTCAGGCTCTTCTCTCTCTGCGAGCACATCTGAGGGCAGCCAGCCTGCAGGTGGGCTGCAGAGCCACGGGCAGCTGCAAGGAAATAGCTGCGTTCAGTTGTCCTGACTTTCACATCAATTCATTTATCTCCCTCCTATCATTGTTCTGGGTTAAGCTTCTCACCCAGCATTTCCCTGCATCGCCTTACTCTCATCTCCCACTTTCAGGGTCCTCTCTGTTGCTGCATTGCTCGTTAACCCATGAACTGCCCTCCGTCTCCGTGTCACGTGTTGTTCCCTAGATGCTGCTCATCCCCCAAGGATCAGTAAAACCTCTATCACATCACAACTTTCTCAACCCTGCCAGCACAGGTTTTGTGCCACAGGGAGTCCAACCAGTCTGTGATGAGATCCCGGGCGAGGAGCAGGTTGGCTTGTGCTGCTGCAGTGGCCTTTCCCATCTGTGTGTGTGTGTGTCTGGTTCTGGAGCCCCAGGGGGCACGAGTGGTGTTCTGGGGGGTCACGCTGCTGCTCAGCCGTGGCACCGTGGACAGGCTGGTGTCTGGAACACAGCGGGTGAGGCCGTAGTGCAGAAGACTCTGCTGCGCCAGCAGAGCCGTGCCAGGGTCTTCTGCCTGAAGCCAGAGTGCAGTCTCTAGCAGCGCCTCATCCCTGTCCCTCCACCCGAGTGGTTCTGGGCTGTGATGGTAACACGGGAGGGAGCCCACTGAAAGGTGCAGCAGTGCCTGGGCAAGTGCCGCTGACAGCGCAGCTGCTGGCAGCTCCTCACGTGGATAGCAAGATATGGGTACAGGGTTTGGGGGTTTTGGTGGGCACGCTGGTCCTGCGCTGAATGTGTGCGGGGGCCGGCGTACACGCATGGGGCTCCCATGTCACGAACGTGTTGGTGCCCAGATGCCTCGCGTTCTTCGGAGTCTTGTCCAGGTCCGTCTCGTTGGCGCTAGTCTCTGTGGCGCAGCAGCGTGGCTCTGAACACGCCGTCCGCAGGCCTCTGTGCCCGCTGCAGACACGCGGCTGCGCAACCGGCACCGCACTTTCCCCTGGAGCTGGCATCGGGCACTTCCCCAGATGAACCTCTGCAGGGGAAGGGCAAGTGCCGCTTCAGAGGCGGCTGCTTGTGTTCCCGGGGGGATTGTGCAGTGAACACCGTCGCTGCCGAGGCAAGTGCCGAGCGAGTGTCCATGAGAGAGCTTTACGGACACCACCCAGCTGGCCTCTTGTTTCCCGGGACGGTCTGGTTCACGTCCTGTTTCCCGGGCAGGACACGAGACAGCCGAGAGCACTCGGTCCTCGGCTTTGGCCCGTGCGGGACGCCGTCGGGCTGAGCTGTCAAGGCTGAGCAGAAGGCGCTGGGCTGCTCGCAGCCCGCACCTGCAGGATGGTGTTAATATGGCATGAGAGCTGCTCTCTCGGCGGGCAAAGCGGCCGTGTTGCCGCCTGCCAGCGGCAGCAAAACCGCACCAGCCGCAGCCAGGTGACGAGAGGCGGGAGTGGAGCGGCCTCGAGCTCCAACGCGGGGCGCCAGCAGCAGGCAGGGAGGAGGAGCGGTGCGGCCCGAACCCAAACACTTCTCTGTGCAGTGACAGCAGGGAAGTGGGGTGCGAGCAGCTGCGCTGTTCATCGCGGCCGCCGACCCACCCTCTGCACCCCGTGGGTTTTACCTTGCGAGCGGCTGGGCTGGGCGAGCGTGGGGGGCGCTGAGCCCTGAGGAGCTGCTCGGATCGGAGCCGCATTCGCAGCCCGCTCCTTCGGTGCCGCAGGGGCTGCGCTGAGAGCTGCCCCCGGAGAGGCTGCGGGGCACTGAAGCGGGGCTTCGCTTCGCTCCATTGCGGCTCGAGCCGGGGCTTCGGAGGGGCCTCTCTGTGCGTTCCGGTCGCTCCCGGCTCTGGCCGTGGGGGCTCCCGGAGCGGAGATGAGCTCCAGCGCCGTTGCAGGGCACAGCCCCCGGGCCGCCCCCCCGGGCCGGGCCGCTGCGGGGCCGCGGGAGCGTCCGCAGGCGGGACGGGCTGAGTCAGCAGCACCGGCCGCGCCTC
>JAOXOE010032241.1:0-11207 GCA_028565055.1 Phoeniculus purpureus
GGCCAGGGTCACGTGACCGGCGCCATGTTCGAGAGACTGTTGGTCACTTCTGCCGCTGAGAGCGACTTGGAAATGCTGAATAGTGGGAAAAATCAGTCCGTGCTTGGCTGAAGAGAGCAGCAGGACTTGAGACTCCTTAAACCCTTGGGCATGAAAGACAGAGTCTGGGGTATCTGTTGAAAGCAGGTCTCCTGCGCCGAGGGGGGCAGTTTGAGGCGCTGAGGATTCAGGCCCTGCCCGGAGAGAAGCGCTGGGCTGGAGAAGCTGCGCTGAGGGATTGAAGAGTTCACCCGTCTTTTGGAAAGGTAGAGATAAAGACCGGGAGATTGGACAGGGTGCTTGTGTGTTGCTGTGGGTGGTTGGGAAATGGCAAGATGCTAATTTCGGGTATTGTCCTCTCTGCAAGAGGAAGTTGGAGTGCTGATTTCTGGCTAATTTCTGGCATTCCTTTCCTTGGGACGGTAGGACATGTTAGGACAAAGAAAAGTCTCTCTAATTCTCACGCCACCCTGTGGCTTAGCATGGCTTTCTGTTCTTTCATCAGTGATCGGTGGTATAGACAAGTTAGAATAGGGTGGGGTAGGAAGAGAGGAGGAAAACGATTCTTACGACTGCCTCCAATAACAGTGACAGTAATCACAATCTTAACCATTATTTTTACAAATTCTAAACAAAAATATGTTCGTGATAACTCAACAGTTTAACAATAGTTACTGATCTAACCATCACCAGAAATGGAATAAATATTAACCCAAAACCCTCAGGGAATTAGGAGAGGGAGGAGCAGCTTTCGATGCAGCAGCATTAAGTCGACTCCTGTACTGTCCTGTACAGTCCTGTTCTTGAAGTCACTTGCAGTTGTCTGTTGATTTAATACAACTGACAGCAGCAGCATTAGCTCAGTTCTCTATATGATGGGCTAAATTACTTAATTGCATTCACACGGTAGTGATCCAAGTCCCCCAAATTCCCCTAGTTCTACTTTTGCCTATTTAGTGCAGTTATACATCTCCGTGGGCCCAGATCAAACCAGCTGCAGTGTCACTAGACGCAATATGACAATCATTGCAAGGTGTGTCACAGTATTACAGGACATGAAGGATTGGAAGGGACCTTGAAAGATCACCTAGTCCAATCCCCCTGCCACAGCAGGGATCCCCCTAGATCAAACACACAGGATCATGCCCAGGTAGGTTTTTTAAAAGCTTGCAGAGAAGGAGACTCCTCAGCCCTCCCTGGGCAGCCTGTTGCCGTGCTCCGTCACCCTCACCGTGAAGAAGTTCCTTCCCAGTTTGATGAGGAACCTCCTATGTTCCAGCTCACACCTATTGCCCCTTGTCCTATCATTAGATGACACTGAGCAGAGCCTGGAACCTTCCTCCTGACACCCACCCTTCACCCTTTAGCTCTGGGGCCCCAAATATAAAAAAAGATGGGCCTGTAGATCGAGAGAGTTTCTCCTGCCCTTCTGCTCTGCTCTAGTGAGACTGCACCTGGAATATTGTGTCCAGCTCTGGGCCCTTCCGTTCAAGAAGGACACAGAACTGCTGGAGAGAGTTCAGCGCAGAGCCATGAAGATGATGGAGTAGAACAACACCCTTATGAGGAAAGGCTGAGGGAGCTGGGTCTCGAGCTTGGAGGAGAGAAGACTGAGGGGTGACCTCATTAATGTTTATAAATATGTGAAAGGTGCGTGTTAGGAGCACTGACCAGCTTGTGGGCTGCATTATGAGTGTTGCCAGAAGGTTGAGTGAGATGCGTGTCTGCTGGCAGCTAAAGGGAAAGCCAGAGGGCCCGATTTCTGCTGCCAGTTCAAAGGCTTTGTAGGGTCAGTGAAGAGCATTCAGCAGACAGGACTCCCACGTTCCCTGCGGCAGCTGACCTAGAATGTTTGGACACACCAGAGGCACAGCCGTACCCCGCTGTGCCACCACATTCACCGCCTTCTCGGTGCGTGACAAGGTGACCCCTGTCCTGTCCCCAGGCTGTGACACCGAAAGCCAAGGGCAAACGCCCGTGGGGCGCCAACTCCCAGGTGCAGAGTGACTTCCAACGCGCGGGGGTCGGGGGTCTCCCGGTGCGGCAGCCGCAACCAGCTCTCAACTCGCCCTCCTCTTCAGACTTTCCGCGGGGCAGGTGGGGAACACCAGCAGCGTCCCAACGAGGCGGGGCTGAGCCCCTCCCGCAGCGGGGCTTTTCTTCCGGCCGGGGAGGTGGGGCTGTGCGGAGTCGCTGCCAGCGCAGAGGAGCTGCGGCCGCCCCGGTCATGGGCTCCGTGCCCTCAGCCCTGGCCCGGCCGCGCCGTGCTCCGGGGCGGGGGACCGCCGAGACACCCCCCGCCCGCCGCCGCGCCCCACACTCCGCTGTCCTGAACGAGGAGGAAGCGACAGCCGATCCCCCCGCGCCCTGCCGCAACCCCGGCGCCCGTGAGTGTCTGCGGGGAGAGAGGGATGAGGGCGGCGCGGAACCACCGGGACTTCCCGCAAACACCGCACCTGCTGCCGCTTCCTTGGCTGCCCCGCGGGGCATCTGCCGCCTCTACGGAGAGGAGAGGCGGGAGCTGGTGTGTGTGTTTGTGGGGGGGTCTGAGTAATTGCGGGGAGGTCGGTCACGGGAAGTCGTGTTAAATCTCTTGGATGACTGGAAAATGTCTTAAATCTTACGGTGTTCTGTCTGAGTTGATCCAGGTGTAGCTTTAGGGTGAGGAAGGGGCTTGGTAGATGCTGGGGAACTGTGTGAAGTTGCTCCCTCTGTGCTGAAACTCACTCGGATTTCTGGTCTCGCTGTGCGTGGCTGCTCAAAACTTTCCCCACTGCTGCTTGAAAACCATGCACCGTGCCTTTTGCACGGTTTGAAACTATCACAGTGTTTTATTCAGTCAGGAGTAACCGAAGTCCAAGTCTGGATGCTGTGCTGGTTAAAAAGTCTTTAACGGGTTGCAGAAGCAGGCAGGAGATAACTTCATCCGAGTTGCATGAGCAGGGAAGTAGATAACCTGCTCTTCATCCTACTCAACCTCAGCTGTCTGCCGTTAGTGTACCTCCTGCTACTTTAGGTGTTAGGTGAGTGAATGGTTCATTGAAACTTGTCCCCATGGCTTTCTCCTGCGGTGTCAGCTCTGTAGACCACACGTGTAATCATTTGTAATCCACGATCTAACATTGATAAAGGGACTTGTCATGAGAAGGCTTGACCTTTTTGGTACCATCCCACCTTTCTTCCTATTGAGCATCTCCTGTCTATGACAGCTATATGAGTTGGAGTAACTGATTTCATGTCACTTCACGTTTTTATAAGTTACTGGCTCGTCAGCCTTTTCAGATCTGGTCCTGTAGTTACGTCTTCAGAGTACTTGAGTGCATGAACAGCCTCAGAACGGCAACTGCACAAACTCATCGCAGAGTAATATGGTCAGATTCTTAGGTGTTGTAATCCCTTGACACAGATGTGATGATACTGGTTGATACTGATAACTTGCCATTAGGATTTATCTAGTTATGGTTTATAACTCAGTGCTCTGCAGGAGATAGGAGTGTGTATGGTAGAATATGCAGTCTGCTGGGTGAATGTTTCTCCTTTATGATGATCAAGGTGCTATTTACCTGGAATTGCAGTTGAAGGAATCAATTTGCCACTAAAAATAGATTTTAGAGAACTCATCACTCTTTTTAATGTAATTTGTTTTACAGTTGGCTCCTAAGTTGTAGGCTTCAAATAACTTTAAAATGTCATGTGTGAGACTGGTGTTGTTGTCATCTCAGTTAAGGGCCTCAAGGCAATTGCCTGTTGTGGATACTTCCAAATGAATATTTAAATTACAGGGTGCTTGGTGGTGTTTAACAACAAATTCTAGATCTAAATCTTTCACAGGATTGTTATGCTCAGCAGTGATATCACCCCCTCTTCTGTTTTGACCATCTGAAGTATTTTTAAAGCTTGTCTTCTTGGTTAAGCCAGGAACATACACAAATATTGGCAAAGTGGGGTCAAATGTAGTAGGAAACAGATTTTCTTGCTTATGTAGTAACCCATATAATTAAGCTAATGAAGGATGCCTTTCACTTGCTGCAGAATTAAACAGTCACAATAATGTATTCTGAGATTGACTCAGTTTAATTGAAGGAGACTGTAGTCAGGAGTTATTTGTCTTGAATGGGTTTTGCTCGCACTTGGCTCAGATGCCCAGTTTTAGCCTGGGCTCAAATCCTCAGTGGGCAGAGGTGTAGCATTCTTGGAAGAGTTCCTGGAGAGATGCTGTTCCTCAAGGAACTTAACTTCTCATTTCCTGAGCTCAGGGGAGCCTGGGTACAGAGATGGTGGGGAATGAAGGGTGCTGTTTAGCTCATTTCCCATCACATATGCCAAAGAAAGGGCCAGACACAATTGATCCTGAATTGAACCAGCATGTAGCCCTTCCACCTGCAGACATTTTCACCCATTTAAGAGCAAAATGTATTTGAGTTACTGTTTGCAGAATGGCTTCCCACCAATGGTTTTATTGATCTGCAGCCCTAGATCTTCAGTCACAGCAGCATAATGCATATCATGTGATTGCAGGGAGACTGTCTGTTTACAGTGCAGTAGACAAAAGGCATTAATTAACGAAACCTTTATTTATCCCTAATGATTTTTGATCATAAGGCTTCAAACAGTAGAGGAAAAGGGGTTATTCTGACAGAGTTGGCCAGTTCATCTGAATCACATGCGTTAACAGCCAATTCTCATCACACAAGAGAAATGTAGAGAAACAGTCAAGCCCTCATTTATTTATTCGTGCTAAAAATCTATGAGTTAAATAGTCCTTCATTCTTCCTATTTTCAAGCACATGGGTTTTTTAACTGAAAAAATGATTCCTGTATAATTTTTTAATGTCTGCTGGGCCTTCAGCTTAGCCCCTCAGATTTCTCTGCTTTTTCTGTTAACTTGAACTACAGTCATGGGTTTCTTTTTTACAACCAGAGTCCTCAGTCACAGAACTGAAAACTACCTGAGGGAGGTGTTCTTTTCCGCAGCAAATAAACATCCCATGTTGTCTCCTAGCAACCTCACCATCCTTTAGAGAGCCCTCAGATGTTAAACTGCTCTTTCATGTCCATTCACAAACGTTACACCTCCCACCTCCTCCATAAACCCAGGAGACATTACCCCCAATGAATCCCCAAATAAAGAACATATGAGCTGCTTTGTTTGTCTGCCCAGGTGCCAAACAGTCTCAGCCTTTACAGTAGGAGAGCACCACTGTTAGTGAGGCTCTAGTTATCACCTTTTGTTTCCTGCAGTGTGGGAGTACATCATGGAATCGTTAGGGATTAGAAGGGACCTCAAAAGATCATCTAGTCCAATCCCCCTGCCACAGCAGGATCACCTAGACCAAGTCCTGACAGACATTTCTACTAGATTATTGAGAAGCTATGCAGAAGTTGTTAGTATGTTGTCTGTGGTTGAAATGTGATAAGTTTGTCCTTTATATGGTTTTTTTATTTTAGTTTTGGGTTCTCCTCCCCTTCTACTCTGCCCTGGTGAGACCACATCTGGAATACTGTGTCCGATACGGGGCCCCTCAGTTCAACAAGGACACAGAACTACATGAGAGAGTCCAGCACGGAGCCACAAAGATGATGAAGGGCGTAGAACATTTCCCTGATGAGGAAAGGCTGAGGGAGCTGGGTCTCTGTAGCTTGGAGAAAAGGAGACTGAGGGGTGACCTCATTAATGTCGATAAATATGTGAAAGGTGGGTGTCAGGAGGATGAAGCCAGGCTCTTCTCAGTGTCATCTAACGCCAGGACAAGGGGCAATGGGTGAAAGCTAGAACAGAGGAGGTTACACATCAATATGAGATGTAACTTCTTCACGGAGAGGGTGACAGATCTCTGGAGCAGACTGCCCAGGGGGGCTGTGTAGTCTTCTTCTCTGGAGACATATAAACCCACCTGACCCTGTTCCTTTGTGACTTGGTCTAGGTGGTCCTGCTCTGGTGAGGGGATTGGACTAGATCTTTTGAAGTCACTTCCATCCCCTAGTGTTCTGTGGTTCTGTGACTTTATCAAAACACTGTACAATGACATTTTAGACCTAAAGCAGCTACAGGCATTCTCTCCGGCCCTGATTTCCATAGCACAAGAGCTGCAAGACCTGTCATACGCTCCAGAGTGCTTAACTGGCATGGAGGTAGAATCACAGTTAGTGTTGGGCTGGAAGGGATCTTTAAGGGTTGTTTAGTCCAACCCCACTGTGGTGAGTAGGGGCATTTTTAACTAGATCAGGTTGGTTCACAGATCTGGAGAGGTCTGCAGACCTGGACAGGTTCACAGATATGAATGATGTTAAATTCAACCTCATAGCAGGATACAGGGAGTTTGCAGCACAGCTGAGTTGCTGCAAAATCCAGACACGAGATCTGTAGCAGATGTTATTGCTTGTCTACCTCTCACAGACAGGTCACCCACAGCCACAGAAGCAGGTCAGTTCAATTATGATTCACAAGATGTAATTCCCCTAGACTGCTTGTAAGATATGAGCACATCATGACTGACAGGTTCCCCATTCACACAGAAAATGTGCAGCAAACAGACAGGTTGGGATACAAAATAAGCCTTTGTAAGAAATACACAGCTCTCATGACTCTCATCCTGACTTCATTTTGTTGTTCAGATGCCACACTGAAACTTATTTTCTGTGATGCATCATAGCTTCCAGTGCTGCTAAAATAAAAAACATTCTTTTAGTTTAAAATTTCATTTCCTATCAGAAAAAAGGGCCTGGATGATTTCTTTTGAGCACCATCCTTTCAGACCTTTTCAACTTGGTGTAGAGACAAAGTATTTCTCATCTGACTTCAATATTCACACTTGACTCTTATCACATGGGCATGGTTATAGTGGGACACTAGGTTAACACTGAAGTGCTTTTTCAACTCCAAGATTACTACAGTGCTTATATCAAACACCACAACCCTAACTGCCCTGGGTCCTAGTGGAGAGCAGGATGACCACGACCCAGCATTGTGCACTTGTGGCCAAGAAGGCCAACTCCATCTTGGGATGGAGCAGAAGGGGGGTGGTTAGCACATCAAGAGAAGTTCTTCTCATCCTCTACTCTGCCCTGGAGACACTGCATCTGGAATATTATGTCTAATTCTGGGCCCCTCGATTTGAGGAGGACACAAAGCTGCTGGAGAGTGTCCAGCGCAGAGCCATGAAGATGAAGGGAGTGGAACATTTCCCTGATGAGGAAAGGCAGAGGGAGCTGGCTCTCTTCAGCTTGGAGAAAAGGAGACTGAGGGGTGACCTCATTAATGTTGATAAATATGTGAAGGGTGGGTGTCAGGAGGATGAAGCCAGGCTCTGCTCAGTGTCATCTGGTAATAGGACAAGGGGCAATGGGTGTGAGCTGGAACAGAGGAGGTTCTATATCAATATGAGAAGGAACTTCTTCATGGTGAGGGTGACAGAGCACTGGAAAGGGCTGCTCGGGGCGGGGGGTTGTGGAGTCTCCTTTTCTGAAAGAGTAATCTTCTCTCCAGAGCACTGTGAATCTTGAAAACAGCAACTGACTAACCAGGCTACTCATATCCCAAACCACAGCAACCCAATCCTGATATTATCATAGAATCCTAGAAGAGCCCATGTTAGAAGGGACCTCCAAAGGTCATCTAGTCCCAAAACCCTGCAGGGAGCTGGGACAGCCTTAACTACATCAAGTCACCCAGAGCCTTGCTCAGCCTCACCTTGAGCAGCTCCACAGATGGGGCATCAATAGCCTCCCTAGGTAACCTGTCCCAGTGTTCAACCCCCCTACTGCTCAAGAACTTCTTCATAACAGCCCATTTCAATCTGCCCTTCTCTCATATTAAACCACTATCCCTCATCCTATCACTGCAGACCTTCATATAGAGTCCCTCTGCAGCTTTCTTGCTGCCTCCTTCAGGGACTGGAAGATCACTATCAGGTCCCTTCAGAGCCTTCTCTCAAGGCTGAACAACCTCACCTCCCTCAGCCTGTCCTTGGAGAAGAGGGGCTCCATGATCATTTTCATGGCCTCCTCTGGACCCACTCCACCAGGTCCCTGTCCTTCCTGTACTGAGGGCTCCAGAGCTGGATGCAAGACTCCAGGTGAAGTCTCACCAGAGCAGAGTAGAGGGGCAGAATCCCCTCTCTTGATCTGCTGGTGATGGTTCTTTTGATGCAGTCCAGGATGCAACTGATCTTCTGGGCTGCAAGTGCACACTGGCTGCTCATGGTCAGCTCCTCATCCACCACCACCCTCAAGACTTTTTCCTCAAGGCTGCTCTCTATCACCTCCTCCCACCTGTAATGACAGTGTGAACACCTCCCTTATGAGGAAAGGCTGAGGGAGCTGGGTCTCTTGACCTTGAAGAAAAGGAGACTGAGAGGTGACCTCATGAATGTCTATCAATTTGTGAAGGGTGGGTGTCAGGAGGATGGAGCCAGGCTCTGCTCAGTATCATCTAGCGATAGGACAAGGGGCAATGGGTATAAGGTGGAACATAGGAGGTTCCATATAAATATCAGAAGGAACTTATTCACAGTGAGGGTGACAGAGCACTAGAAGGGGCTGCCCAGTGGGGTTGTGGAGTCTTCTTATCTGGGGACATTTAAAAACTGCCTGGATATGTTCCTGTGTGACTTGGTCTAGGTGAACCTGTTGTGGCAGATCTTCAAAAATTATCCAGGGATACAAAAAAGAAGAAACAGAAGATTAATTTAATCACACAAAGCCCCAAAAACATTTAATTTGTGGTAGATGAAGATGTAAAGAAGTATTTCCTGGGCTGGTTTGTGACCTAAGGAAGAGGAGGACGGGTTAAGAATTGCATCACATCTTGAGCGCCATGTCACCAAAGCATTGCACTGGGGTGCTGCAGTGTTCTTTACAAGTCAGTGTGCCACTGCTCTTCTTTCTATTTCACACAGTCAACAGAATTATTGAGGCTGGAAAAGCTCTCTGAGCTCATCAAGCCCAGCCCATGACCTAACATCACCACATCAGCCAGACTAGGGCATCAAGTGCCACATCCAATCTGTCCTTAAACACCTCCTGGGATGGGCACTCCATCTTAACAGTGATAGATGATTTGGACTAACACAATGCATTATCCTGTATTTCCCAAATGCTTCCAGGCCTGATTCACTTGAGGCCTCTAAGTGCTAGTGAAATATAAATGGTAATGCAGACACAGGTTTGCTTTAAGTGTTTCCTGAAAACATAGCTGAAGAACACATCTGAAATTATACAGGAGTAGTTAGTCCTACAAGGTTTTTTAATGTCACACATAAATCTGATATCTGTAGCTGGCAAAGCTTCGAGGTCAAGGCAAGAAATCTCCTGTAAACGACCCAGCTATTGCAGAGAAGGTAGACCAACACGACAGTAGGACTCTGCGTCACTGGAAGTCAGGATGATAAGAACCTTACCAACAGTATGTTTTTCTGTAGTAATTTCTTACAAGTGGCAGAGTTCTTGATGCATGCAAAACAACAATCAAAGGATGATGAATTAACATGGCTGACAGGGTTTGCACAATAGCAAGCTGATTCTACCAGGTATTTTTCAGATGTCACATAGTAGAAAAGCACTCAGAAAGTGCATTTGCTGCCATCATTAGCACCGACTTTTCAATCGTCAAAAAATGAAGGGTAAGAATTACCTGGTTTTTAGCACTTCTCAAATCAACAATATATCTTCCTTCCCTCTCTCTAATTTTCCAGCTGTTTACTATGGTCTGTACAGTGCTGCCTACTTTGCATGCACTGCCAGGGAGTCAGAATCACTGTGGTTGGAAAAGACCTCTGGGATCATCCAGTCAACATCTCATCCAAACAGTCTTTGGAAGGTTTGGGAAGAAGGAACAGCTTTCTGTGGCCCTGTAGCAGGGCCATACCAATACTCCATCCCTTCTCTCACTAGTTTCAGCTGCTTGGCCACACCAGGCAGGACTAGGATGCACCCTGAATTTACATCGCTTTGCTGATGCGTCTTTCCCATGGGAAAATCAGGACGTTTTCACTTGACCACAATTTCTTCCAAAGGTCATTGCTGCCACGTTCATGGCATGAACGTGGCCAGTGGTTGGGACTGTGACAACTGTAAACATAACACTCCTTGCAGTGAGCTGAAGAAACTACTACATAGACACCTCTCTCGATAGAGGAGTAAGCTGTAGCTTCTAAAACGTAACCCTACACAATGCTTTCTCTGCAAGAACAGAGGAAGGAGATACGGGGAGAACGCTCTGCAGAGCAACCTGTGCCTGTATGCAAGAATCTACCTTTCTGCAGTCGACTGGTTGGGAAGTGAGCAATCAGAGTCAGTTTCTTCAATAAGTGTACAGGACACACAATGGATAAAGCAGCAAGGCGAAGCAACAAGCATCTCAAACAAGGTCACGCAGGAAGTCCATGCAGTAATAAAGACTAAAGTTTAGAAAGTCTGCATGGCAAACACTCTATAATAAGTTTCTCAAGTTCTGAAGCTCAACTCTTCCCTCAGCTCCAATAAAATTCAAAAACGTTTACACCTCACTGCTTATTTTTTCGTAATTTTATTATATCATTATGCAGCTTCTAACATGCAGAACAAAACCAAAAGGCTCCTTCTGATTTCAAGGATACAAAAAGGAAACAATTTCTCAGCAATTAGTAACCATCCTAACACATGGTTCTGCTCACAGTTACACAAAACGAGGATAAGAAAGTACTTGAAGTGAAAGGTATAGCTATCACTAAAATACCAAAAAGACAACAGCAGATTAGTGAATGTGGAGTGTATAGTTAGTATTTATTATAGAAGCTTATTGCATCTAAATAAGGAAATTATAGATATTTCTAATAAATATGAATGCAAAAAATTTCATACCCCCAGAGATGTGTCTGATAGTTCTCACAGAATCACAGAACATTAGGGATTGGAAAAGACCTCAAAAGACCATCTAGCCCAATCACCCTGACAGAGAAGGATCACCTAGACCAAGTCACACAGGAACATATCCAGGCAGGTTTTAAACATCTCTAGAGAAGGAGACTCCACAACCCCCCTAGGCAGCCCCTTCCAGTGCTCCACCAACCTCACTGGGAAGAAGTTCCTTCTCAGATTGATGCGGAACCTCATCTGTTCCAGCTCACACCCACTGCCCCTTGTCCTATCACCAGATGACACTGAGCAGAGCCTGGCTCCATCCTCCTGAC
>JAOXOE010032242.1:0-11207 GCA_028565055.1 Phoeniculus purpureus
GTCTCCTTCTCTGGGGACTTTCAAGGCCTGCCTGGATATGTTCCTCTGTGATCTGTGTTAGATAGTTTTGTCCTGCTGCGGCAGGGGGGTTGGACTCGATGATCTCTCTGGGTGCCTTCCAACATCCTACGATCCTATGATTAAAAGTGACACTGAAGTAAACGAGAAAGCAACCCATCATTTCTCAAACAAGCTGAAATAAATTGTTCAGGACATTCTTTTAATGCATTTCCCTCCTCTTTTTGTTCTCTGCTACCTGTGAGCACACTGGCTGCAGTGTGCCGGATCCCTGAGGCTCAGGGTAGCTCAGGACATTCCTCCCATGCTGGCACAGATCTGTGCTGCACTGAACTGACTACAGTCCAGCATCTGCAAACGCTGTCCCAGACACGGCGTGGAGATGCACATCAGCATCGCCCAGGTGCCAGCGATTCCCATGTTCACATCCTCTCTTGTGCCTTCTCTTCTTCTTCTAATCTCATCTCCATGGCAGCACATTCCTTCACTTCAAATCTTCCATGGCTTGTGTCTTATCAGGCCTAACATGACCTTGAGTTTCTTACCAACAATGTCTTAGGTGTAGCAGAAAAAAATACCAAACATCAGCGAACGTAGAGTGGCTCTGCCTTGTTTTGAGTGCTTCTCAAATACTGTGTCCAGTTCTGGGATCTCCAGTTCAACAACGAGAGGGAGATACTGGAGAGGGTCCAGCACAGGAGCCACTAAGATGATCAGGGGGCTGGAGCATCTTCCTTATGAGGAGAGGCTGAGAGAGCTGGGGCTGTTCAGCCTGGAGAGGAGGAGACTGAGGGGAGATCTTACAAATGTGGTTTCCTTTCTCCTGCCCTACAGTAGTGTCCAGCAGATGAGCTCTGTTTTGTTTTCTTTCACAGTGTTCTGCTCCAGCATTTCCCTTGTTTTCATCTGTCTTGCTTCCTAGAATCATCAGGGATTGGAAGGGACCTCGAAAGATCACGCAGTATCCACGAGGGACCAGCATATTTGTACTCTTTGGCCCAACCCTCAAGTCTGTGAGCTGCTTCTGCTCTTACACCAGCAAGTCCAATCCTTCTTGTTAGCTGTAGACTTGCTTCTTAATAGTCTTTCCTGTAACTATGTCCCCTCAGCATAAATTACTAGACAATCCTTAAGGTGTCTGGAACAACATCTCATCGGCAGCTTGCAAACTCCTGCTCCCTGATCTGAAACGGTCTCTTTACCAGAGACAGCAACGGCATGAAAACCCAGCAGAGTGCTGAAGACCTGCAGAATAAAAGGGGTTTAGGCTTGGAGAGCCACACCAAAAACACCAGGCAAAGTTTCAGCTACCTCCTGCACACAAGACCTGTCTCAGCTTCAAACGGTCCCTGCTGAAGACACCTTTTTAAGCCCTTGTCTGTAGAGCTGCGCTGTGTCACCGACTCTCGGAACATTACAGATTGGAAGGGACCTCAAAAGATCATCTAGTCCAATCCTGTGTCAGTTCAGAAAGTCTCAGCACAGTCTCTGGCAGGGCCAGGCTGAGCAGTGCAGGTGAGAGGCCAAAAATTAAACTGCTCTCCTTGCTCTGAGCGGTGAGTTAGAAAATACACACTCCTTGTGGGGCACTGGGAGCGGCTAAATGAGTTTCTGATAGTCTCCATAGCAATGGAAAAGCATACGGAGAAGAAAAATCATAGATAAAAGATGTGCCAAAGATACATCGCCTTGACAACTACATGGGACTGAAAGAACTGCCTGGAGAGATGAACCCTCACATCCTCCTCTCCTGAGGTGACTTAGGATGTTAGGAGCCACTCTAACAAAGCAACAAGCATCAAGATGAGAACGAATGGAATGGCAGCAGTGAAACTACCACCACATGACATGAATCCAAACTGTATGTCTGGGCATACCGGGAGCTTTGCCTACCTGTGTGAATGATGTATGAGCTCTATACGTTCACATGCTGAGAAGTGAGCTGCTCAGAACTGATCAGGCTTCCCGTAGGTGACCCAGCCACCTCCCATTCTCCTGTTTCTTTGCTACACCAGACATTCCTCGCAAACACAAACAAGGGAGATTCTCCTTATAGGAGCAGACAGTGCTTACTGAGTCAATCTTCAGGCTTTCCCTTGTTGCTCGATGCCTTCCCCCAGTCATAGAATCATTGGAAGGCACCCCGAAAGATCGTCTAGTCCCATCCCCCTGCCAGAGCAGGATCACTTAGACCGAGCCCCCCAGGAACAGAGCCCCTCGCTGCGAGCCGCGCAGCCCGGACCGGATACACTCGGGCGCAACAATTGTTGCAGCTTCACGGCAACAAATTGTTACTGTTGCAGCCTCTGTAACGGGGTCGCGGCTTCCTGCAGCGCCGCGGGAGGAGCCCTAAACCCTGGCGGAGACACCCAACCGAAACTGCAGGTACGAAGGCAACGAGGCAGGAAGCAGCTGGCCAGAGCAGCTGTACAGCCCTGCCCTCACCTGCAGCACCGCAGCCCCAGCTACTCCTTCTGCGCTCCTTTTCCTAGCTTCCAAGTACCTCTCGCCAGCTTGGCGGCACCTGAAGTCTCCGCTCACATCGTCTTCACTGAGTCCTCAGCCCCTTCCGGGAAAGGCCAAGACAACGTTTTGCTCTGTTACAGGAGCTGTGATACTTGGGGAGGTGTCTGTAAAGTACAATAAATACTATCAAAACCAGCAGGGCATCATCCAGCTTAGTGCCGGCTTCTCCCGGTGAACTTTGTCTCTGAGAGCACATACCGCCGGATGGACTCGGGTTTGTAATTGAAAGGCAAAGTGTGTGGCCCTTGTTTACTCTTCAGCCAGGTGCTGCTGAGTATTAAGCAAAGTCCACGCCATGGTTCCTCACATCAGTGGTGAAGATTATGCACAGCGCTTGCAGGCACATGGAGTAGCGTGAGGCAGCAAGTCCTGTCGCTTTTGTATTAAATAAAACTCAGTTGTGTTGGGTAAGATCTTATTGAAATTAAATTGCTCCCCCCATCTTGTTTGTGATTAAAAGAAGTCATCTCTTCAATTATTTAGCTGGTTTAAAATTAATTCCATTTTTATACCCTGCTTCAGTTATTAGCTGCAGGGTGAAAATCTCTGAGGACAGTTGATGAGCTCCTGCTGTATTCCTCCTGCTTCCATCACTGCTGCCTCTTCTCTGCCTCAGAGTTTTCAATCTTTTCTGGAATAACAGAACAATCTATGAATCTTCCTGTGCCAGTTAAAGCAAAGAGGGTCTTTACCTTTTGCTACCAGCAGTCAGCTGATAGAAAAAAAAACAACAAGAAAAGAAAGGGAAACCACAGTCAGAACTTGAGTCTCCTTCTCTGGAGATATTTAAAACCCACCTGGCCATGTTACTGTGCTACTTGGTATAGGTGATCCTGCTCTGGCAGGGGGATTGGACTGGATCATCTTTTGAGGTCCCTGCCAATCCCTAATGCTCTGTGATTCTGTGACCCAGCAGGTTCTAATCTGTAAGTGGTTGGTTTCCAAGACAGGGTTGCTGAGAAGCCCTCCTGGCAGTCATTCTGGTACACTGCAAAACTGAACTTGCAGAGCAAATAAATCATCAGCGTGACCAGCAGCTCTTGAACTAATACAGCAAATGCTCCAGTGAGACCGGTTTTGTTTTCAAGCCCCACACTGTGCCCCAAAGCAGGCTGTTAGGGTTTAACCTGCCAGGCAGCTGAGCGACACACAGCCACCCACTTCCTCCCCAGCATGGGACAGGTGAGAGGATTGGGAAAAGAGACAAGACTTGTGGATTTGAGTAACAGTCTGCTGAACAGGACAGAAAACACAGGGAACAAATTATGATGCTAAAAGAAGATCCAAAGCAAGTGGTGCACAATGCAGCTGCTCACCACCCGCTGACCAGCACCCAGTCAGTCCCCAAACAACCCTCTGGCCAACTCCTCCCAGGTTCCTTGTTCAGAACAACATTGTACAGTGTGGAACACCCCTGCGGTCACTCGGGTTCACTGACACAGCTGAGAGCCCCTCCAGCTTCTCATGCAACCCCCCACCACTTGCTGGCAGGGCAACATGAGAGACAGGAAAGTCCTTGACTTACTGTAATGCTGCTCAGCAGCAACTCAGGCATCACCGCGTTACCAACACGATTCGCATCCTAAATCCAAAACACAGCACTGCAGCAGCTACCGGGAAGAAAATTAACACTACTTCAGCTGGAGCTAGAACAAAACAGCTTCTGGTGAGACTCTGAGACATAGGAAATAAAGAACTGAGCTGGCAAGCAGGGGACCCCAAGCAGGTCTGTAGGCTGCTCTGTCAAACAGAGGATTGCCAAGCTGACCACAGCTAACCACAGAAAGACACATGTTCTTACAGATGAAATTAATTACATCTCTACCCAGCCCAAATCCATTGCAGAGTGAAACAACAACACGGGCTGACCCAGGGAGTGCGGGGTTTCAGCGGATGGCTTCTCCCCCAGGTAGTGATCAACACTGAGGACTCCTCCTCATGCTGAAGGCTCAAAGCACTGCCCAGCCTGGGGTCCACACTCTTCCTGAACCCAGTGATTCAGCATCCCTTCTGTGTATTTATCACCTTCCCTCACCCAATTCAAACTCTCACAGCAGGTCCTCTGATCCTCACAAGCCACAGCTGAGACTCAAGGCTTGATGGGCAGAGACTGGACTGGTGTTGTAAGGGTGCCAGCTGCCCCTGTTTACGTGGAGGTGGGCTCACGGGGCACAACTCTGTGCTGTCGATGTTTAAGAAAGGCCAAAGGGAGATGTCTGTGTTATTTCATCTCTTTGCTCCAGAAACCTTTCCTGACTCACTGTTTCTGGGGGTTTAAAAGCCACATCCTCCTCCTTTACCTCACAAAACATCTGCTTGATCACCTTGTGTTGCAGCAGGGATGAGAGCTTCTGAAATCTCCTTCGACGAGGAGATCAGATAAGCAGATCTTTTCAGAGCTTACCTGATGGCTGGGCAGGCTGCAAAATCACATCCTCTTGCACCACTTTTCTTTGTGAAGCATCAGACCAGTGTGCAGCTACATGTGTGTGTGATGAGGGAAGAGCAGGAGAGGACTATGAGTGTTCAGCTCAGATGTCTCCTATGTGACATGGTCGGGGCACCAGTGTCTCAACCCTGTGCAGTGGCACAGCACTGCTGGCACATTGAATGCTGTCACCAGCCTAAAAGAGGAAAACAACACAAGGTATGAAACCCTTAAACAACTTCTTTTGGTTCTGACATGGAATCACAGCAAAGTTAGACCACACCTCCGCTCTCACCCCAGCCCCTCCATCTGGATTTACTCCAGCTTGTGAGAGTCAGACCCAAAGCTACCATTTCCCCTTCTGCTGGGAAAGCTGGCAAGCTGGAGGGGCACCGGCACAGCCACAGGGACGGTGCATTCTGCTGCTCATCCAGCACTCGCAGCCAGGAAGATGCAAAATAAAAACACCGGTGCTTCCATGGCTTGGACAGCAGTGTCAAAGTCCTGCAGCCTCACCTCTTCCCCTGACTCCATAGCCTGTGGGAACAGAGAAGGAGCACAGGGGACTACAGGGGTCAGTTTCTCTACATAATGATACTAACTTCCCTCTTCTAAGAGGGGCTCATCATTTCCAGCACTCCTCAGCTTTCTCCTTTTCTTGTCCCCATATCCTCCCTCACTGGCTTTTCCTTACTCTCTAAGTCTCCACCTCTTCCTTCACACAGCTTAGCTCACACAAAGCAACTTTCCCACTCTGTGTTTGTCTCCTCGCCACTCTCTTTTCACCATCTCATCCAGAAATTGTTGTGCCCCTGGTCTTGTTCCCAGGTGTGGTCCCTGATCCTGTAGCCAGGGTCACGCATGCCATGCAGCCTACAGCTGCAAACGCCTTTCCAGGAGCTCCAGAAAGGCACGAAGCATCACTAGCCTGGGTGAAGCTAGCTACAGCCCACCTGAGCTATCTGCTCCTTGCCACCAGATCCTGTTACAGACGAAGGTCAGGATCCCAAACCTGGGTTTAGACTTTTTTCTATCGCCCCATCCTGCCACGTGAGGTAGCTCCTTGCACGTCTGCAGGGCGCTGGGCTCCCTGCTGCCCCTCGGTGACGGCTCCTGCAGCAGCCAGGGCGCAGGGGTCCTGCTCCGTCCTGCCCGTGCAATTCTTACTGCCATCAGCAGATGGCCAAATATTACCACACATCCGGAACATTTCCATCCAAAAGGCCACCTCGCTGGGTAGGAACCGCCTCTTCTTGCCAGAGGCATTCATTTCTCGGGTGACACACGTACGCCTGGCATTTGCCTTTCGATCTGCAGCAGCGCTAAGCGCCTGAGAACCGTTAGCGCTCCCGACGTGCTTGCCAGAACGAGCAGCACTGAGCCAGAAAGCACTAGAATAAAACGCTACCCTGAACCACCTCAACGTTCTTTCTTATTTCACATCGATTTTGCAATAGATTAAAAAAAACCCAAGAGCTGGCTGCGGCTGTGGTGAAGCCGGTGCTGGCAGCAGCTGGCAGCAGGTGGCAGAGCAAAGGCACCGTCCGTCACAGAGCAAGAGGCGACTGGAATTTGAATGCAGAAAGTGTTTCATTAAAAACGAGAAAGGGCCCAGCAAGGGGCTGGTTTTGCAAATGCACAGCTTGATGGCTTTAGCTGTTTGGAAGTGAAGCATCCAGATCTGCTGTCATGCTGCCTTGCAAGGGTGGAGGGGATTTGACTTCACACTGCATCATGCCTGAAAATCCTCAGTGTGGGTGCAAGAGTAAAGGTGACTGACAGAAGCAAAAAAGCCAAGGCATAGCCTTTCGAGCATCACCTGGGGGCACGTCTGTGCCGACAGCAGGGTGCACGCCAGGCTAATGCGGCCAGACTCTGAGGGGGAGTGGGCTGTAGCTGCAGTAGGTGGAAGCACAGGCACAGCTCTCCATCCTCTAGTGTGCCTTCAGGACAGAGCCTCTACCATTTTGACAGAAAAACTCCACAAGCCCTTTGTGTGTCACATTTCTACCTACAGGAGCTCAGGGCAGGATTTTCCTGCTTTAATAGGAGCCTGTCGGGGCATGGAGACCTCAGGAAACTTCTCCTTCAGCTTCATGTGTTTATAAAGTTACCTGTGCCTCAACAACGTGATTGAATCCATTTGTGCAGATATAAATCAAGCACCAAAGTCATCAATCTGAGAAGAAGAAACCCTGTGTTTCTGACAGCCCTGTTATGACTGAGGGTATCACTGACTTTATGAAGACACAATTCTCTTCTCAGACACCAGCAATGCTGGTGGGCGGCTCTAGAAATGTGCAGTTCTGTGCCCGTCAGAGAAAACATCTTCTGAAAGGAAAAGCATAAAATCATCTAGGCTGGAAAAGACCTGTAAGATCTTCAGGTCCAACCATCAACCTAACTGTCCCAAGCCCACCGTTAAACCAGTTCTAAACCTTCCCTGGAGATGGTTCAAACCTGCCTGGGTGTGTTCCTGTGCGACTTGGTCTAGGGGATCCTGCCCTGGCAGGGGGATTGGACTGGGTGATCTTTCGAGGTCCCCTCCAATCCCTAATGTTCTGTGATTCTGTGATTCATATCCACCTGACTTTTAAACACATGCAGGAAGGACATTTCAAGCCACTGCCTGCTCACCCTGTTCTGAGACCTGACAACCCTTTCAATAAAGGTTTTCCTAATGTCCAACCTAAACTTGCCCCAGCGCAACTTGAGGCCACTTCCTTGTGTCCTGTCACTTGTTACTTCTGAGAAGAGACCAGCCATCACCTCTCTACAACCTCCTTTCAGTCAGTTGTAGAAAGAATAGGGTCTCCCCTCAGCCTCCTCCTCTGCAGGTTAAGCAGCCCCAGCTCCCTCAGCTGCTCCTCACAAGGTTTGTTCTCCAGACCTTTCATGAGCCTTGTTGCCGTTCTTTGGACCTGCTGCAGCACCTCAGTGTCCTTTTTGCATTGAGGTACCCAAATCTGAAGCCAATACCCAAGGTGTGGCCTCACCAATGCCCAGTACAGGGAGACCATCACTTCCCTACTCCTGCTGGCCATACTGTGTCTGATACAAGCCAGGATGCCGCTGTTCTTCTTGGCAACTCAGGCACGCTGCTGGCTCATGTTCAGGCAATTGTCAATCAACACCCTGAGGTCTCCTTCTGCCAAGCAGCTTTGCAGCCGTTCTCCCCCAGGCACTGGGTTGTTGTGACCCAAGTACAGGACCTGGCACGTGGCCCTGTGGAATCTCAAATGATTGTCCTCGACCCATTGATCCAGCCTGTCCAGATCAATATGTAGGTCCTCTTTACCTCAAGCAGATCAACACAACTGCCCAGCTTGGTGTCACCAGCAAACCTACTGAGGGTGCCCTTAGCAAACCTACTGAGGGTGCCCTCAATCTCTTCACCCAAATCATCAGTAGATGCACAGGAGTGGCCGCAGTACAGAGCTCCAGGAAACACCACTTGTGACCAGTTGCTGAAAGGATCCAACTCCATTCACCACCACTCTTTGGGTTTAACCAACCACCCATCCAGCGCTCAACCCAGCAAAGCAAGCACCTGTCCAGGCCTTGCATCATGAGTTTGCCAAGGAGATGCCGTGGGACCCAACGTCAAAGGCTTTCTGACACCCAGGAAGACAAGCAGCACAGCCCTTAGCTCACAGGCTGGGGGCTTCCACAGAGGAGCATTTGCAGCCTCAGACTCATTCTTTGATGCTTAATCCCAAGCAGAGCAAACCCATCTCCACGCAGGAGATGCAGGCAGTCCAGAGGCTCTGTCACGGCAGCGCGCAGGGGACACCAGCCCCTGGGGCAGAACCCCCCGGCCCCACACACCTAAGAGCCACTAGGTGTTCGGGTAGCAGCTAGGTGAGAACCACAAGGCGGTCTGCACACTTGTGCGTTAATAACTGCCTGCTTCCGCCCCAATCACGCCAGCGGCAAGGCGGCTGCCAAGCAACTAAAGCCCAGCGAGGAGTCACTTTGGAGATAGGGCTAAAAATAGCCCCCGGCAGGCGAGACTGAGCCACAGCCACACGAGCAGCCATAGCAGATAACGGCAAGTTTCTCCCTGCTCTCTCTGCCATCACTTGCAGATGCCTTCTGTGAGCGGGTGAGCTCCTCTGGGCTCCTCCAGGGGCCAGCATCACAACAGGGACCAGCGCTGCTGGTAGTCCCCAACATACTGCTTCTGTGCAGACAACCTCTGCAGCTGGGTGCAGCCCTCCCCAGCACCATCCCTGGCCACTAGCTCTTTGGGAGGCTGCAGGGCATCGGGGTGTCCTTCCCCTGGCTTCAGAAAGAATGGAAAGTGACTTGGTCTAGGGGATCCTGCTCTGGCAGGGGGATTAGGCTGGATGATCTTTTGAGGTCCCTTCCAATCCCTGATATTCTGTAATCTGAGAGACACGGGTCACTCCTCAAAACACCGTTTGGTCTTAAAAGTGCCCCAAGGATCGCAAAACAGAGCTGCTTGCATAGAAAAGCAGCAGCCAGAGCCCCTCGATTCGAACCAGCACCCCCAGTGACCAGCACAGGCTCACAGCATACGCACTGGGATGCACATGGGGACTGGGGCAAGCTTTGTTCAGAGCCTCTGCTAATCCAGGGAAGCGTGTGTGCGAGACTTTCTCCTACCGCCTCTCTTCTTCCGACAGAGCAGCACGAAGCCCCCACTACCGGCCCTGCAAACCACTGCACCAGATCCCACGGCTCTTCACCTAGCATCAGCTGTGCCGGTGCTTCCTCTTTTCCCCTTAAGCTGCTGCTAAGGAGCAGCAGGGTTGTGGTTCTCGACAGGGGTGATGTGTTTCCTCCTGCAGCCTACAGCCACGATGGGAACCTACCTCTTTGGTTACTCAAAATAAGTCCCTGGAGAAGGGAGCAAGGTCTGCAGGGCAGCAGGCAGTTCCCTGCTTGCTTTTTCCAGAACTTTTTATGCGACACACAAAAACATCCTCAGTGAAAGAGTGGGGCTGGGAACTGAAGGTTCAGGTTTGCAGCAGAGGAAACGGCCTTTCTGCAGCTGGCAAGAGGGCTCTCAGGGAGCCTTAGCAGGGATGTGGATGCACACGTGTCTTCCAAATACCACAGTCGTTTGCAGCGGGAGTAAAAGCTAATTGATCTTACTGAAAAGAAAATGTAGTGTCTCTGGCTCCTGACACCACATTTCCATGGAGTGATCAGATCGCGCTCCTGTCAGCAGCAGCAGAGAGCAGCAGGCTGCGGCCAGCCGTGCTCTGAACTGCTGCAAACGCTGATGGTGTCTGCTGCGATGACTCACTGCTGTTGATTTGGGCAGAGGCAAGAAAAACAGCCTGAAACACACAAGCTGAACGTTCACATCCTCAGCGACGGGCTGTCAGCTTGGAGAAGGCCCCTGTCTACCCCACCAAGCACCTTCTGTCAGTGCAGCGTCACCGAAATGTGTTTGTCTGTGTGGGAAAGGTGATGCGTGGACAGACAGCGCTGTGGTTGGGAAAGCAACTCATGTCACTGCCAGCCAGGCCCCGTTCCAACGGATCACATCTGCATCCACAAAACACCTGCACAGCTGGACCCTCTAGTCTCCCCAGGCAATTCTTCTGGCTTCTGTTTGTAGCTGCTCTAATGCTGGCTGTACCACCACGGGAAGGATGCGCGTGCCCTGCAGAGCAGATGCTTGGGACTCTGGCAGGGGGATTGGACTGGATGATCTTTCTAAGTCCCTTCCAACCTCCAATATTCTGTGATTCTGTGGCTGCTTGCCAGGGCTCTTCCACCAAAACCTGTCACCCCAAAGGAGCAGTTTCAATCGGAGCGAGCCCCCCAGGAACAGATTTCAGCCCAGTACCACGCGGCTGCAGCCAGACCGCTGGGCTGCACCGTGGCTGTGATGGAGATGAACCAAGCACCAGTGGCTGGTGCTTCTCAGCTGAGGGAGAGCTTACACACCACAAACCCCACCAAAGGGGTTTCACAGTGTCACTGCAGCATGGGTGGCAGCTGGGCTCCTAACATGGGCAGTTACTGTTCAATCCTGGGAAACCAGAGAGCATACACACTGTCTAGGAAATAACTACTTGAAGAGAAGTTGAGGTTGTCTAGCCTGGAGTAGAGGAACCTCAAGGGGGGAGGAGGGACACACACACATGACACCTTCTCCTTCTCTATAACTATCATAGTATCACAGTATCACAGTATTACCAGGGTTGGAAGGGACCTAATAGATCATCAAGTCCAACCCCCACCACACAGCTCAAGG
>JAOXOE010032243.1:0-11206 GCA_028565055.1 Phoeniculus purpureus
CATCTTAAAGCCTGTGTTGCAGGTGCTTAGAACTTCTAGAAAACAATATGGATGTGTTCCTGTGTGACTTGGTCTAGATCAACTTGCTGTGGCAGGGGGATTGGACTAGATGATCTTTTAAGGTCCCTTCCAATCCCTAATAGTTCTATGATTCTATGACTTGGGGGTGTTGGTACACAAGAAGCTCAACATGATCCGGCAGTGTTTGAGTGCAGCCCAGAATGCCAACTATATCCTGGGCTGGATCAAAAGTGTCATCAGCAGGCTGAGGGAGATGATTCTCCCTCTCTACTCTGCTCTTGTGAGACCCCACCTGGAGTCCTGCATCTAGTTCTGGAGTCTCTGGAGGGGGACTTATAGCAGCTTTCCAGTTACTGAAGCAGACTGCAAGAAAGCTGGAGAGGGACTTTTTGTAAGGGATTTAGACCAGATCTTAGGGAGAAATTCCTGTGATGCTGCTGAGGCACTGGAACAGGTTGCCCAGGGAGGTTGCAGCTGCTCCACCCCTGGAAGAGTTCAAGGCCTGGTCTGGTGAGAGATGTGCACGCTCATGGTTGTGACTAGGTCTGTGAAGTCCCTTCCAACCTACGCAGTAGCAATGCAGGTGCTCAGTGCACCTCAAACCAGTTTCTTCATTTGATCAGTTCTTGCCAATTTTTAGCACCCAGCTTCCTAGGGCTGCCTTCCTGGCGTGTCTAGACGCATTCCCAATCCACGCCTTTGAAGATCACTAACACTACTGACTAGACGTGTGGGATTAGAGGTGGGGATGTAATGAGAGTGCTGTTGTTTCTCCATGCCTTTTGGGGGCTGGGATGAAACATGATTTAGAAATACGTGTTTTGGAAGATGATATCCTTAAAACTGGTCTCTCTGTGTACACTTGGGGTGGCTTGAAGAACAAATGACTTCCGTCTCTGTGCCCAAGTATATGACAAACAAAAGTGCCACCTTGCTTTAATGTGTGCTGGCTGGTTATGTGTTGCCTAAATGTGTATGAGCAAACACCTTGGTACCTCACTATTCAGGAGGTTTAGAACCGGTTTAGATAAATATGCATTTCAGCTGTTTCTGTCTCTCAGTTTTCTCTCTATTTTGGGGATTAAGGCAGAGAGCTCTGCTTTAAAACTTATTAAAATTGGGTCAACTACCTCAGGAATGGTAATTTGACCTGAAGTTGATAGTTCAGATGTGGGTGAATCATGAATAGGGTAATTTTGGTAAGGACAGTGGTGTCTCGTGTACCTTATGCTTTTGTAAAAGCATGATGAGCAGGAACCAAGCCGTAGGGAGCAGAGCTGCTGAGAAGCGGCTTTACCAGAAGCCTTCATTTAAGCTGTGCCATTCAGGAGAGAAGACTGAAACCTTCTAGTGCTTCCAGGCCAATTCTGTTGCACTCTGCTGTTCAGAAATAGAGATGTGTTTTGAAAAGTGAGTAATTTGTTAGTAAAAAGCCCTCCTAAACATTTTCTAGATTGATTTCTTGGAAACTTGTTTTCAGGATGTATCTCCTGTCTCACTTATCATTGAGAGAGTCCATACTGGTGAAATACCTCCTGTGTTCCTTCAACACAGGAAGACATAGCTGGCAGCAGTCAAATAAATTTAAAGACTCTTCACTTTTTATCATAAATGGGAGAAATTTTATGGCCTATCCCTCCTCTGGTTTCAACCACCGATTCTGGCGATTCCAGACCGACTGTATTTGGGTCTCATTTGAGCTCCTACACAGTGAACAAGATATGGAGCAACCCATGATAAAATTTTAATGAGCAGCAGTCACACTATGCACAGGCATAGATCACACGGCCCATGGTAGTGGTTAGAACTACACACATCTGAACCAGATGCCTTTTTCATCATTGTCTCTGTGTTACTCTTCTCTGGGGATATAAAATAGCATTTAAGAATCCTCCCAAGGGTGCATTCGTGGAGCAGATAAGACAATTTCTTCAGCTAGATTGCAGCTGTAATTCTTTACAATTGTAATTGCTGGCTGGAGAGGTGCCTGCAGGCCAGAGGGATGCTGTTCTTTACGTTAGTTCCTTTGAAAAGAGAAGGAAAAGGAAGTAGAACCCTAGTGTTTGTCCCGAAAGTATTTTTTTCCAGGTGTCGCCATGTCACCTCCAAAAGACCAAAGTATCTCAGCAAAATAGGAAATAAATAGTAATAAACCCACCATGGCTTAATCTTGTGACAGTCTCTTTAGGGTTATGTATTTGCGTGGGGAAAGCTATCTCATACTTGGAAGCCTGTGTCACAGTCAGCTGCTCCTCGTCCCAGCGTGCTCCAGGTGAGAAGATAATGGTCCTTCTCCCTTAACTGCTCCTTTATTTCTGCTTTGCTTTGTTTTCGTGGCAAAGAAAGAAAGAAATGTTCCCTCTCCAAACATTCTGCCATTTGGCAGGGACCGGGGAGGGCAGTGTGGTGCCAAGGCAAATCCCTGTGCAAAAGCTGCAGAGGACATGATCTTTTTACTTTTTGATCTCCAAAACGTCTATGAGACAATGGAGATAATGGAGCTGCAAGTGCTGTTCCAAAACGTGGCCATTTGCAGAGTGACAAACTGAATGAGATGGACAAACGCTGGGTAATTGACCGATCCTTGACTTAGCAAAACCGTGCTATGCCAGATCTGCGCCGCTGAAAGTTGACTTGGTGCAGGTGCAAAGATCCGTGCCAGGCTTAAGGCACAACTGAGACTGGCGAGAGTTTAGTAAATCCCTGCCAAGTGTAATATTTATTAATTGTGCACAGGGAATCTGTGCTACAAGATGATGAGTTGCAAGCTGCACTAGCATACGCTGAAGGGGAAGGGCAGGATTGGTGTGCAGCCACATGACAGCTTATGAGGATCATGTCCCCAAGTGAGGGATTGGACTCCCCCGTGACTTTTCATGCCGTAAATCAGAGTCTGGTTTCTGGGCTCTAGACAAGCAGCTCCCTAGATCACTGACCTGTTCTTAGGTTAGAGGAAGAACTCACCAGCTGAATTTATATTTACGGTGTTAGGAGATGATCAAAACTTTCCCCTCTGGTCTTGGAGTGTGAAAGGATGTCAGACATTTTCACAAGTCTGAAGAGAAACCCAGCTTCAGACTACTTGATGAGTGGTCGCCTCTCCAGAAAACCAAGCACTTGTCTTTCCCACTGCAGCCTGCCAGTACTTTGGGCAATCTGCCCCATTTAAATTTTGTTTTAGAACTATTTACTCAAATTTCTATTTTTAATAAGCTTTGTCTTTGTTCTCGTAACAACTTTTATATTAACTGCAAAAAAACTCAAAGCTTTTGAGATCAGTTGAAAACTGCTGATTTGACAAAAGCTGGTTCCTCATAAAGCAGCATGAGGTGAGTGTGGTTAAATCCAGTAGCTTCGCCCTGGAACGAGAAACAGTAGATTGCACATGGCATATCCATTTCACTCAAAGCCTGACACAGCCAGCCTTGGGCTCATAAATCCACAAGTACTTTTTCCCTGAAAAATGAGTCTATGTAAATTTTGAAAACTCAGAAGTACAATTCAGCTCTGCAAACAGGCAGAGCAGTTTGAGAATTCACATGAGTAGTCTGGGAAATGAGGTGAGTCGTCGTTCCTCAGAGAAGAGGGGATTTCTGTACTAATAAATTGCAGTAAGCTTTGATTTTTCATGAAAATTAGTGGTTGGGTTGTTACATGGACAAGAAACTGCATCAGCAAAATTGGTGCTGTGAAATAAGTGTGAATTGAGGCCGCATAATGGTTCTTGATATTCCAGAGTGAGGATTTTTTACACCCGACTAGGGATTTGGCTCAGTTGCCTGTTGAGATGTTTATTTGCAAGAGCCAGAAGCAGTGGGCTGGTCTGCTGAGTTTAGTCTGGATTCTGAAAGATCTGTGGGTTAACTGGTCACAGGAAGGTCTAGAGAACTATGAAATGACTAAGAACTACAGTGGCCATGAAACATGTCACCTTCTCATGGACTTTTCTCTCAAGAAATAATTCCATTATTCAGAATTAGGTTGTCTGTGTCTTTAGCTAAGCCTGAAATGATGCTGTTACATGTGCTGGTAACTAGTTCTTCTGGGTTGGGTGATACTTCAAAAGATGCAGAAAATATTGGTGATAGACAGAGAGAAGCAGATCCCATCTTATAAAGCAGAGAGTGAGAGATGGGTTCCTAGGCAAATGATGTGGAATTGAGATCCTGGTCTTGAATTTATTAAGCTGCTTTGGTAAGACAAGTCAAAGTTTGACATGAGGAGCTTGTGTCTTTAGTTCACACTCTGCATCTATTGCCAAACGGATGCAAAGAGAAGGAAATAAAAATGGATAAAGGATAAAAATATGAAACCACGTAACACCAACTTACTGTGAAATTTGTACGCTCTAAATTTTTGAGGAAAAGTGTAGCTCTGGTCACTGATCGCTGTTGCTTTCATAGTGGGCTGAAGCAAATGGAACAGATAAATTCCATAATGCTCTTTGGAGAATGTTAAGATTTTTATGTCAGTTGGATGTGAGAGGAAAGCAAAAGAGTCTCTACCCACTTATACCAGCAGACAATGAAAAATGATTCTCCTTCAAATAGATAACAACCTTACCTCATCCTAGCAATGGTCTGGAATGGCTTTTCATTATCTGGCTTATACATCTGAAAAATGAAAGGCAAGAAGAACAGAAACAGGAAACCAGTTCCTTTTGATGGATGCAGTTTCACTTCTAACAGCCCTCTTGGAATTCACATTCTCAGGCACAGTTGCCCAGTAATTTTCAGAGCAAAGTCCTTGGGGGGATTTCCCAAATGACTGCTACATGCGTTAAGAGGAACTAGTGCTTTTCTTCCTCTTCTCTCTCCTGAGGTGGATATTTGTGTGCAGAATGCTTTGCCCAGATCTTTAGATACTAGATAGGCAAATACATACCAGAGCTGAAATTTGCCCCGCAGTAATGTTCATCTCTGTACGAACTGCCAGCACAGCACCATATGTTGTGTAAGGCCAATTTTAGGTCTTTAATGTGGTTCTTCTGTAGTACATAAGAATTTATGTAGATCGTTCCACTGGGGTAAATTTTCTTTATTTGCAAACAGAAGAGATTCAAATTCCATTCCCAATGCAACTGCAAGCCGTGCTTAGGAGATGCTACATCACATACTCCTTTTATAGTTCATAAAATACTCATGTCATCTTATCTCCACTCACATTATTTCTGCTGTGAATGGAACACGCGGCTGTGGCTTGGCAGTGCCAGGCTCCCAGGTTTGGTCTGAATAAGTAAAGGTAGGAGTTTCTCAGGAGACGTTTCCTTCTACAGTACAGACTCTAAACTAATGTATTCTTCTCAGGAAATAACTAAATAATAATAAATGATCAGAGGGCTGGAGCACCTGCCCTCTGAGGACAGGATGAGCAAGTTGGAATTGTTCAGCCTTGAGAAGAGGAGGCTCTCAGGTGACCCTTGAGCAGCTTTCCAATAGCTGAAGAGGGCTACAGGAAAGTTGGGGGAGGGTTTTTGGCACAGGTGGTAGCAAGAGGACAAAGGGAAAGGGTTCCAGACTTGAAGAGGGGAGCTTTAAGTTGGACATGAGGAACAAATAATTTCCTGTGAGGGTGGTGAGATGCTGGAACAGGTTGCCCAAGGCAGTTGCGACTGCCCCATTACTGGCAGTGTTGAAGGCCAGGTTGGCTGGGGACCTGAGTAACCTGTTCTAGTGAAGGTGTCCCTGCCTATGCAGGGGAGGGTTGGACCTAGATGATCTTTAAGGTCTCTTCCAACCCTGGCCATTCTATGATTCTATGAAATAGCCTCATGGCTTCTCTGTAACTGGTCAAAGTCCTGTGGAAGAACATGCCCTCCCAGTGGGTCAGGCAGGGGTATCCAAGTGCTGGGTGATCCAGCAGATTGGATCACAGAGGAGGATGGGAAAACAACAAAAGAAAAGGTTGATAATAAATTGTGTAGATCTTGAGGTCTATGAGAATAGCGGATGCATAAGATTTTAGCTTGTTTCCCTCCGCACTGTCTTCTCTTCTGCCTGTTGCGGAAGTAGAAAGTTTAAAGAGCAAAACCTGACCTTGGTTGTGTTTAGGAGCTGAGAGTTCCTTCAAGCACTAAAACTTAGAATTATTGTTAGTTTTATTGACTTAAGACACAAGCCCTTAACATATTCTCTGTTCCTCTATTCAAACTTAATTATTTAAATGCTTAACTTGTTTATAGCTTACAGAGCCATTGTTTTGGGAACATTTTATTGAATAATGGAGCAAAACAGAGATGAAGTTTATTTAAAACTAGAAAGATTTGGATTGCATCCAACTTGTGAGTTTAGCTTGTTCACTTGGAGAGAGGATCAGCAATAATACGCTTCAGGGTAAAATACTGTGACTTAACTGCATCTGTTGTGTGACTGATGATGCGATAAGGTTTGACAAACACTGGCTCATTGTCCTTTATTTCTTTTAATGCCTCCTGTGTTTTTTTAAAATAATACTAACAAATGTTAATAACAGGAAGTTCATGGACCCCTTCAGTGAAGTCCATAAGATTCCAATGACATATTTGCAAATGTTTAAGGAATGGTGGCGAGCTTGAGGTGACCTGAAATGATGAAGAAAATGCTCTTATCAGGAGTTTGGACTTGATGTGTGAAAGATATAAATCCTGACTCGTGGTCCCCCATTGTAATCTCATTAACAGAGTTTGCTAAATGTTGTTAAATACTTATGAATGGTACAGAGATAAAACCAAGCCCCAAAGCAGAAGACATTTGCACTAACCATTCAGGCCCAAACTATTGTTCAAACATACACATAGCATCAGCTTTAGCAGCTTTATTTAATCTCAGTGTTGTAAATGTGGGTCTGAGTAACCTTTCAGCTTTTGATTCTGCAGTACATTAGGCATTTGATAGGCTTCTAAGGTATTCCACATTCCTTTAGCAGGCTGTTTTGTGTGCCTGTGCCTCCTGCTTTGCTGCCTGTGTTTGATGTGAATGATACTGTGAGAGAAAAGCATGAACTGCACAGACTGAATGCAGGGCTTAATGTTGTAGTGGGTGTTTTTAGAATAGCAAGCAGGCTATTAGGAGAGTCTGGACCAGGTATGCTGAAAAACGGAGCAAGGAGAAAAAGCACAAGACACAAATGGTGATGTTTCCATGGAATCTCTAAACTGAGAATTACACATCTGATCTGCAGAGGTAGAAGGCTTCAAATACTTGCAAATGTTCAATGTCTCCCACCCTGCAGCTACGTGTGTGTCCAAGACATCCAGATCCTGAGAAACATCTTAAACTTCCATGATAGCTGGAACCTGCAGACCTCTGGTTGTTGATGCTGTTGAGGATGGCAAGAAAATGTCTTCACTTCTACTGGTATGTTGCAAAGTGCCTTATTTTGCTGTCAGAGAGAGAGCATTAGTGGCAAATGATACATCTCATTTATCTCAGGCAAGCCATTGACAAGCTTGCTCTGGGTTTCCTATGAATCTTACCCTTTTTCACAAATACATAATGCTGGAGTTCTGCCACCATTTTCAATTTGAGGAGAATTGGGATCCAACAGCGGGTGCAATCCATGGGACAGTAGTTAATATGGCAATTTCTATAGCAGCATTCAACTTCTATTAGTCTCCGTGGGTGCACAAAGTCTCTAATGATAGAAGCCTAGGGAGACCTGGCTTTGAAGTGTGTCTGCAAAGTGACCATAAAAAAGATCTATTCCTCAATTTCACCACTTGCAAAACCTCCATTCTTAGGCTCCAAAAGCATAGTTACTGCCAACACAACAGACGTTAGGAGGCGAAACCACAGGCAGACTGATCTATAGGAGAGTAATGCGAAAGGCCCACAAAGAATGCTGGCCTTGTTTGCAAGTAATGCAAAAGGTCAGTGCCAAAAGCAGCTTGAGTTAGAGTTACAGCTGGAAAAAACTGGCAGAGAATATGCTGACTGTTGTTTTACACGGCTTAGCTAAGGAGCTGGGAGTGATTGAGGATCACTTCCCAACACAGTCGCAAGAATAAATGCTGCAGCCACAGGTGATAATATAAATCCCACATCAGTGACAGTAAATGAATTCTTCTGCCCTGACTCTATACCTGAAATCAGGAGGAACAAGGTGTCAAGGCTCTACAATTGAAAAATAAATAAGCACCGCCATGGCTTCACGTAACACAGGTTGAGAACCCATCCATTACTGAAAGTCACTATCAGAAGATTGTTCCAAGTTTGCTGCCACAACAGACCTTTCTATCAGATGATTGTCCATCAGTCAACTGACTTCAATCTGATCACAGTGGTTTTACGTCATCTTGTTAAATACAGATGCCTTGTTTTTGGTGGTCAGTGATTTTTAAATATAGTATAAAGCTACAGACCATCACTGCAGACCATCACAGAAGTATCTTCCAGTACTGGTGATGGAACATCATGTCCCGCACACTGTGTCATCTTCATCACCAGCATACAGCGAGTAAGACAGTGTCACAACTGAATTTCCTCTTGGAGGGATTTATGTCTTCTCATTTTGAACATCTACAGCAGAGACGTCAATGTAAGAGCTCATTATCCAAACTGCCCCTGCAATCAGTGGAGAGAAATGGGCACTTTTAAGGCCAAGCTAATCAATAATTCACCAAAGAAGGTGAGGGAAGGTACCTTTTCTCATTTGCAGAGTCTCAGGGAATCAATACACTGCACATGAGAGAGTGTCCGTTCTTGGTGATATATGCCTCAGGTCTCCATTTCTCTTGGTAGGAGTTGCAGGTGGTTCAATGTCAACATTAAAACCTCTCCCCAAAATGAATAACAGTAGTATTTTTCTACTATAAGCAATAGGTGGCCTTATTTATACTTCCATTGTGTTTAAAACCAGTGTTTCAAAGTCACATATAGGTGTTTCGAATGAGTTGGTAGTACGGCTTGTAAATATTTCTTAGAGCTGTTATGCTATTTTAGAGGCTTAGAGTAAATATATACCACTATGAAAAAGGAGCAGTGTGGTTAATCAGCAGAGCAAAAGGAGGCTTTTATAAATAAAAAAGCATCTGGCTCCAAACAGGAGGTGGAAAAAGAGTATAACCCTGGATGGTTAAATACAAACCCAGACTATGTGTATATGTATATATACGAAACCATGAGGCAGAGCTAAGAAGATTCTAAGGAACAACTTGCCGAAGGCATAAAACCATTGAAGAAAAACCCATTTTATACCAGAGAAGAGATTTTCCCAGAGAAGTCACCTAGCCAATAGATGTGTAAAATACACAGGCAAGAGAAATGACTGGGCAGAAGAGGCAAACACATTCTTTTCATTGGTGTTCACTCTAAGGGAAACTTTGATTTTGCTTTCACAGTGCCAAGGCTGAACACCTGCCTTGTGTTCAGGTGCTGGTAGAAGAGAGATTTAACTAAATAGAAACGAGAAAGTGATACAGTCAGCTGAAATACATTTTATTGTTTTTCATGATGGCTGCATCAAAAGAAGCAGTGACAGCTGGTCAAGGCAGTTGTGGCTGCCCCATCCCTGGAAGTGTTGAAGGCCAGGCTGACTGGGGCCCTGAGTAAACTGTTCTAGTGAAGGTGTCCCTGGCTCTGCAGTGGGGTTGGAACTAAATGATCTTGAAGGTCCCTTCCAAACCTGGCCATTCTATGATTAGAAAGAGAATGACCGCTTGCTGTCCTCCAGACACCTAGGTTGGGAATCTGCTCATATATATTCATAGCTGAACTAAAGAAATGACCAGGGGTAGTGAGTTGATCAGGTTTGCTGGTGATCAGTTATTGTTGAAGATGTTAGTCAGAATTAAAGCTGAGGAAAGTGTTTTGAGAATGGCTTTCCTGAAAATGTCACCTCAGTGCTTTGACCCATTCCAAAAGGCTAATAATATATTGGGAATTACTAGGCAGAAACTGGAATAAAAAAGTGCTGTAGGACGGTGTGCTCAGTGGCACAGCCACATTTTGAATATGAAGCGCGGGTCTTTGAGCCTTCCCCTGAAAAGGCACCTGGAATAAGCAAAAGCAGAAAGAATGGTGGGAATTAGTGATAGGACAAGAGGAAGTGGCCTCAAGTTGTGCCAGGGGAAGTTTAGGTTGGACATTAGGAAAAACATCTTAATGGAAAGGGTCATCAGGCCTTAGAACAGGCTGCCTTGGGTGAGTTGAATCAACTCCCCTTGATGTGTTTAAAAGTCATGGAGGTCTGGAGCTTAGGGACAGGGTGTAACGGTTGCCTTGGGGCAGTTGGGTTATGGTTGGACTTGATGATCGTAATCTTCTCTGGACTAGACAATTCTATGATTCTATGAATGGTCAAGTATGAATGGCCCTGGAATAGACACTCACAGTCTACATCCCTTCAATGTCAGGTAGAGGGTTCCCAGAAACCGTGGGACAGAGGCATGAAATAACAGGGCAAAGGTGAAAATACTCATTTCTCCAAACACAGTACCTATGAGGCATCAGATAACACAGTTATGCTGCAGCTTGAGAGCAAACAAAAGGAAATACTCATTTCATACAACGCACGGATTAAGTCATGGGATCCATCGCTACAGGATGTTTCATATGCCAAAATATATATAAGTTTGAAAAATGGTTAGACAATTCATGAAAGAATGGTCCATTGAGGGCTACTAAACAGGAAGATGCTGATGTAACCGCCAGCTCAGGAAGTCCCCAGCCTGCAGATTGCCAAGAGCTGCACAAGTTACTGGGGGAATGCTCTTAGAGTCTTTCTTTTTGCATGTATTACTGGTCACTGCTCCCTGGGGAACCGGGAGCGAGCAGCAGTTATTTTTTACTGTGGTTGTTGCATGCAGCTGGTGACATACTGTATTTTGGAATCTGTGTCTTAGAATATTAAAACTGAAAGAAGAACTGAATTTAATGTTCTTCATTCCTGCTGTTTGTCTCACTCAGTTTTGGTGATGAAACTAGGCCTTTTGATTCTTTTTCAATTACAGTGTGTTCAGTTTTCTTGTTCTCTAGAGCTACCAAAATTATACAGCGTGTAGATATCTGGCAGTCCTGGGCAGCATTGCTAAATAAGAGCAAAGAACATACCAAAAATACATGGAACAAAGCAAAATACTAAAGGTATTTCTATTCGTACTGGGTTCTGGATTGCTCTTCTATTGATGGCTGTATGCCCTATGAGGAGAGGCTGAGGGAGCTGGGGCTGTTTAGTCTGGAAAAGAGAAGACTGAGAGGAGACCTTATTG